>JAWZTI010000002.1:0-60987 GCA_039880955.1 Chlamydomonas urium | reverse complement strand
GGGACGGAGGGTGGGGCGGCCGGATAGGATGCGGCGGCGGCGGCGATGCATAGTCCTGGTAGTCGCTGCCAACCTCGGGCGGCTGCGGAGGAGGTGGGCTGGTCATTGCAATGGGCACCGCAGGGGGCATGCAATCAGGATCCTCATCGTCCACTTTCCCGTCGCAGTCATTGTCGATGCCGTCATTGCACGATCGCTCAGCAAATTGAGTGGCACGGCAGATGGACACCATGGCTCCCTCGGTCCCTCCCGACAGCTGTTTGATGACAAACATGTCTGTATTGTTGCGGAATTCCTCGCCGTTGTAGATGGCGTCAAACCAGCGCGTCATGATAGGCATCAACTGGTACATGCCATCCCACCAGTAGATGTTGGTCTGGAAGGTGTAGTCACCTGGGATGCCTGCATCGTAGTTGCCCGAGTCGATTCTGCGGTAGGTGTCACACGTAAATGCGCCGAGGGTCAGATCAAGCAAGTGGAGGCCGGCAAAATTACACAAGGCGAACAGACACTGTCCTTGGTGCTCCGCCCTAACTTGCTTCACACCTGTAGCCGATGAACCACATGTACTGCCTGCCGAACTGGTAGCCTGGTGTCCAGTCAGGCTGGATCATGATGATGCTTCTGTCTGACAGTTGCTGAGCTGGCAGGAAGAAATTCGTCCACGTGGCGGGCTGCAGAGTTGCAGACCTGAGGATGGCCAAAGGTGATGACCAGCCCAGCTGCCAGTTGTGCGGGGTGTTGAAGCAGCGCACCGCACAACAGCTACCCTGCGCGTGTACAAACAAGGCAGGGTGAGCAGTCAGGAGCAGCAAGCCCGTCGCATGCCTCAGACAGCCTGTGCAAAAGACCAGGTGTGGACCTCAAGCACTTGTGCATTCCAGAATTGGGAACCCGCACGTCCTCTACTGTTCCTGCCACCAAGAGGCAACATGCTGCTGCTGTTACTAACCATGAGGCAGGACGCGTCGCAGTAAGGGCAACCGCCTTGCAGCGCATGGTGCAGGTAGTTGGTGTGGCCCAGCTCATGCATATAGGCAGCGACCTGGTTCCAGTACTCGCCGCTCAGCCACACTTTGCTGCTCAGGTACTGGCCCGTGTCCGAAACCATGTCAGGTCCCAGGGTACCCTGCCCAACCCAGGGGCAATTGGCCATACTCATGGAGTAATAGCGGGGAAGGACGAGAACACGGTGCGTGTAGGCGTCCACGTTGATCCCCAATACAGTCTATGAGCAGGCAGCAACAGCAGCAGCACAGAACATGCCAAGTACTTTGTGTGGCAGTCGGATGCAAGGAATGCCAACAGGAGGCGTTGACGTGGCTGCATGGAAATGCTTCAGGTTTTACCCAGGATCCGATTAATTTGCTTGCAGAGACAAACAGCATTTCTCAACACTCAGCCCCCTCAGGCAGTCAACAACCCTTCATACCAAGCGCGTACCTTGGCATACTGCTGCGCCCATATGTGCCAGCCATCCGAATCGGTGTACGCGCAATTGTCAGCAGTGAAATTGTACTTGCTGCTGTTGTAGGAGCAGGGGATGGGTATGGGGCCCACCACCTGCGAGACAAGCAAAACACATGAGTCAGATTCAGTGCGCTTACTCAAACACGTGAGAAACCACAACAGTATGTGCTGACCAAGCCCATTGCTAGCAGCGCGACTGCGTTTGTCCTTCACTGGCTGCGCCCTCCTGGGACCTGTGGTGTCTCCCTCTCGAGACCTGTGGTGCTCAATGACTTCTCAACCCGCCCGCCCCTGGCATCATGCTGCTTACCTTGCTGTTGCTGGTATTCATTGTAGATTTACCCCGTGAGCACTCCCACAGGTAGCCCTGCAGCGTTCGGCTCTGAGAGTTGGGTCCATTGAAAAGCACGCCCTGTACATCCTGTGTGTGGATATGGAGAGTGTTGAGAATGCAGGGCGAAAGGTGTCAAGAGAACTGCAAGTGCGCTCTCAGGAATTTAGTGCAAGCCATGGCTGCAAAAGGTGCACACACCTCTCCAATCAACCTCCGCATCGTGGTCTTTGCCTTTCACCGTCTCACCTCTACACTGGCAGCTGGCGGCTCGCCGCACATTGATGCAATCATGACCAGCACCGGCATGTCTGTAACCATCCTTTTCTGAGTCCAGGGCGCTGTGGTTGCTGCTACTGCTAAGCTGGCCACCGCCTCGCCTGACACCCCTGGGTCTGAAGGCATGGATGGGCTGCGTTTCCGAGAAGCTGTGGCTGTGGCCGTGGAAGTTGCAGAGGCTGCAGCGAGCTCAGCGACACTAGCAGCGTTCGAGGATGCAAAGGTACTGGACACAGGGGTCAGGGTGGTAGGGAAAATCTCCACCACCACAAACTCGCCGGTGGGAGCCATCTGGCCATGAACAGTAACGTGCGTTCCTGCGCACATGAAGTGGTTTGCTCAGACAGCCACTCCAGGAACCGAGCAGGCACCTGTGCTGTGGCTGCCTTGACAACACATGCACTTGCGGCAACCCAACCCGGCCAAATGAATCACTTCAAATGATTCATTTGACACTACGCATGAATTGAAGCAGCCTTGGGACCCTGGCATTGCTGACCTGGTGCAATGCTGCCCATGAGCCCCTCATTGGGCACGACCAGCTCCAAGATGGGAGCATCGTTAGCCCTGCGCAGCAGAAATGTCACATCGTCGCCGCCATCGCCCAGGCTGAGCGCACGCACCACAAGCACTCCTGCATGCAGGGGGGTTGACAAGTCAGGCTTGCACCACAGATCCAAGTGCATGCTGCCTCAGCAAATCTCTGCAGCGCCAGCACACGTGCAGCTGCCCATGTTGGCACCATACCAGATTGCCACTCCAACACGCTGCTGGCCTCCTGAAGCAGGCGAGAGGCACGCTCATGGCTCTGACTCCCTCTGCGCCCATCGCTGCTGTAGCCAGGCACCGGTAGGTGCCACCCCGCATGCACAAGCGGTGTGAACAGCTGCAGCAGCGCCATGCACACAAGCGCGCAGCGCTGCCGGAGCATCGCGCCCATGCCCCTCGTGCAGGCCACCAGCCCACGAGCGCTCTTTGATAGCGCACAACGCCCTTGGCTGCTGGCCTCCGTGCGCTGCGCGGAAGGAACTGGTGCGTAGCGGGCCTTGCAGGCAAGCGCACGTTTCCGCTTTACAGGCACACCATTTGCACAGCCTTTGGTGCGCACATAACGGGGCTGTTCAATGAAACGCTACTGCAACCGCTCAGCGGCTGGAGAAGGTGCATGCGCGCAGCTGTTGTCAAAAAAATGTTGGCAACAGCTCAAGAACACACAAACTCAAACTCCGTACCCATCAAACCATTCTGATGCACCTGATCCCGTGCCTCAAGGGGTCAATCCATGCAGCCGAGCGTGAACGTATCTTTCATAGCAGCGTTGTTTTGCGGGCTCAGTGATGAAATGAAATGTAAATCGACACTTGAACTCCCATACCCATCAAAAGCTCGCCGTACGCGCTGGCTACTGTTGCGCGCAATCGGCGCGTGCTGGTCATCAGCCAAGCCCATCGGTGGCGGCGACATACGTTTTGCGGCAAGTGCGTGCTGTCCCCAAGATGCCGGTGCTGGGGTCGCGCCTCTCCGGCATGCTCGCGCTGCTGTGCATCCTGGCGCTGCTGTCTGGTGCTGTCGCGGTGCGTTTCTCCGCCTGATTGACAAGTATCCCGGGGCCTGCCAGTGGCCTCCGCATGAGGGCAACGGCAACGCTCCACCCTGCTGCTCGCGCGCGCAGCAAAACTTCAGCCTGCCGCCCCTTCCATACGCCACCGACGCGCTGGTGCCAGTGATTGACAACCAGGTGGGTCGCTGCCCATCACACCAGGTACCTGCACCTGTCTTACGCCGCTTATGCCTCACATCCACGCGCATCATTGCCCTGAGCCTCTGGCCACCTTCCATGCCTTTTCCATGCCCAAGCCGTTTTGCGATCTTGTTCCCCTCTGCACCAGATTTGCTGATTCCCTTGTTCTGTAACCCCCACTACTTGTCAGACCATGTACAACCACCACTCCATCCACCACCAGACCTACATCACCAACCTCAACAACGCGTTGGCTGACCTGAATGGGAGCAGTATTCGTGCCAACACCACGCTGACAGAGCTTGTGGCAGCGGTGTGTCCTACTGCAGGCAAAACTCCAGATGCAAGACAGTCTCTGCACTGGGCAAACCCTGAAGGGCGCTGCACCTGGTGCTTTTCCTGTCCTGAAGTAGCTCTTTGTATGTAAACCCGGTCTATGGAGACAGGGGCTCAGGTTGCGTGCCTATGCCCTTGAACTGCCTGCCTTCCAGGTTGGGACCGGGCGCCTGGGCGTTCCCCGCACCCTGGAAACGACGATCAGGAACAACGGCGGCGGTGCATGGAACCACGCGCTTTTCTGGAGGGTGAGTCTCGCCTCGTCTGCTATGGCTGGACGTCCAGCCTGGCAAGGCTTTGGCTCACTGCAGCCGGGTCCTTGAACAGAAGCTAAGCGTGCCACTTTGCTTGTCCTCCTGCCACAGATCATGGCGCCCCCAAACAGCTCCGACACCACGCAGCCATCCAACTCCAGCAGGCTGTACCAGGCTGTTGTGCGTGACTTTGGCAGCTGGAACGCAATGATTTCTGCTGTCAACGCTGCAGGTGCAGCGCGTTTTGGCAGCGGCTGGACCTGGCTGGTGTACCGCAGGGGCCACCTGAGCGTGGTGGACATGGCCAACCAGGACAATCCTCTGAGCGGCCGGGCAAGAGCACAAAGCTTGAGCACATAGCTGGGGTCCTGCGGCGCTACCTGATGTTTGACCGCCCTCCTCTCCTTCTTTGTGTGCTGTTTGAATATGCAGAACTCGCAAGTACCTGTCCTGGCCATTGATGTCTGGGAGCATGCCTACTACCTGAACTATGGGCCCAGGTGAGATGGCGTGGTCATGACTTCAGCTCCATGGTGGGGCGCAGGGCGTTACTCCGTGCAAACAGCTGGGTGGCTCTTGTTTAGTGGTTTGCATCGGGCTGGGCTCCGCTCAGCCCAGCATGCTTACACTGCTCCACTGCTGCAGGCGCGCGGCCTACCTGTCGTCTTGGTGGCGCGTGGCCAACTGGACTCGAATTCAGGAGAACTATGAGATTGCGCACTCCAGCGGCGACGCTGGTGCTCTGATTGGTGCTGCTAACCGCCGAGCGTAGCCAGGTACCTCACGAAATAATCATGGTGCTTGGGATGCTGCAACACCGTAATAACTGCATGCAAACACACCAACAGCGCTCCACTGCCATAACTGGTTTGACAGCACGCTTGCCTGTTGGGGAACATGTACATACGGAGTGAATCAAGTTGTGTTTTTGTGTTGAAGAAATCTGAAATGTTGTGGACGATCCACACTGACGTCTTATCGTGGCCTGCAGCATTGCAGCCTGTCTGCAGCGCGCCATGCTGCTTGCCCGCTCGCGCCTCGCTGTACCACATCGGGCTTCAACCGTGCGAATGTCGGCAGCTAGGAGTGCTGAGGTGCACCCATGCCGCAAGTGAGCGATGAACCCTTGCCCCCCTTCGCACCTGCCCTGATGGCGGTGCACGGGCGTTTAACAATTCCTTGCTGTTCGCAGCCTCCACTATGTGTTCAAAATTGGCGACAGAAAGGCCTCAGACGACTTCCTGCAGAGGATTCTTAACATGAAGGTCTTGCGCCATGAAGAGGTATCAAGCCCTGCACGAGCAACCACAGCCATGGCCTGCCAGTAGCGTAACCGCAACACTACCTGCTGCCGCACAGTTCACCGAGGGCTGTGCAGCGGCATGTAACGGGCCGTACAATGGCCGCTGGTCTAAGACGATGGTTGGGTAAGTGAGCGGCCTGCTTGTCAGCTTGGCATCAAGGCTGTAAGAAATTGTAGCTAATGCCGTGCTCTCATGTGTGCAGGTACGCCGATGAGGACTCGAGCTTCGCCATTGAACTTACGTACAACTACAACGTCGTCAGAAGCTATGATGTTGGTAACGATTTCTGCCACCTGGTCATCAAGAAGAAGAGCGTCTTCGAGTCTGTTAGCACCAGTGTGAGTATACTGTTTTTCAAACAATCGCAGTGTTTGTGAAAGCCACTCTCTTGAATATGCTGGCCTGGTATTAACTGGGGCATGTCTTGTGTGCATTTCAGGGCAAGGGCACGCCAGCACTTGATGGCAAGGCGGTGCAGGTGACCTCTCCTGAAGGCCACAGGTTCGTCGTGTACAACGAAGACATCCCCGGACCCAACCCGGTGACCGAGGTTGCGTTGCATGTTGAAGACCTGTCCCGGTCGTTGGGTAAGTGCTTGTTGGCCTGTGCAACAACTGGGCGCGCTGTGTGCGACAACTGCATCATCACGGCCTGCGGCCACCATGCCTTGCAGCATACTGGTCGGGCTTCCTCAAGTTCGTGATTGCGGAGCAGGGTCCTGGCTCTGCAGTGCTGTGCCCAGGGCAGGGGCAGGCTGCGCTGCGCCTGCAGCAGCTGCCCCCCGGCATCAAGATTGATCGTGGAACGGGGTGAGATAATGTAGCTGTGTTGGAGCATGCACCTGTGGTCTGCGCATGTAGAAGCACATTGTTGATGTAGGCAAATAGATTCACGGCGTTGTTTTGACCTCGTCAGGTATGGGCGCATCGCATTTGCCTGTGATGGCAACCTGCTGCAACAGCTGGAGAAGGATGTGCACGCAGCTGGCTACACCGTGCACACACCCTACGTCAGCTTGGACACGCCAGGGAAGGCCACAGTGCAGGTGGTCATCCTGCAGGACCCTGACGGTCATGAGGTAAGCAGAACAATTTTTTGTGTGGCACTGTGGTCAACAGTGTGTGGCTTGTGAGCAGCAACTCCTTATGGCAACTGGCCATGCTGGCAGAACCAGCGTGTAGAGTCAGCGCTCAAGTATTCTAGCGAGCTGCGCAAGGGCAACGCCATGGACAATGAATCAATGATGCATTCACGCCTCTTTGGTCTGATGAGCGTCCGTGTTGTTTGCTTCCGTGACGCCCCTGTGGTCTGATGAGCGTCCGTGTTGTTTGCTTCCGTGTTGCGCAGATTTGCTTTGTAGGCGATGCTGGCTTCCGGGAGCTGAGCAAGGTTGACCCAGAGGCACCGCGCCTGCTGGCAGAGCAGATCGAGGCAGACAGGAGTGCTGAATGGGCTGAGCGGCAGCGGCAGCGCGAGGCGGCCATGGCGGCGAAGGGTGTGTAAAAACAAATGATCCGCAGACTGGGTCGAGAATGTAGAGGCTGATTTTCACGGTTGGCGTTGGACGTTGGCGCGCCAGAGTCACCCTGGGCGTGGAGGAAGATGTTGTTGTTGAGTGTATTCGTTTAGATGCACTGCGTTGCAGAAATCCAGGTTCGCTGCATCACTTGGCAGGCTAGCAATGGAATCGCTATTGCAAATGGCGGTGGCCATCTGGGGTTGCTGTGCGGTACGGCAAACGTGTTTGGGTCGTATGGCCTTGAAAACCAAGGCAGGGCCCTTCTAACCTGACTTCTAGCTGTTGCACGTGGAGGGCAGTGAGTTGCAAGTGCAGCGCTGGCGCTTGTCATGCTGCATAACCAGGACAGTCAGCCAGGCCAGCTGCGTTATTTGCTGCAAGCACATGTGCACAACCCTGTCCCTCAAGCAAAAGGCGGGACCAACTATGTACATAAGTGTCAGTCAGAGTGTGAGTCGTGTGAGCACAGACTGTGAGGTTCTTCGATTGAAGACGCTTTCCCCATGGCAGGATGATACCCTCAGCAGCAGCGCCCGCGGGCGTTTCGTCCAGTGGCGCACAATCGACACGGCATAGGCGCGTGCCGAGCGGTTTGATGAACTCCGACGACGAAACAAGACCTGTGGAGCAGGACCCTACAGGCCGTTACCTGAGGGTGAGTGCATGATATTGGGCATGCATCATGCCAGCCAGTCATCGCGCAGGCCAGCATCAGAGCCCATGCCAACATTACCCGTTGCCATCGAGTTGCGCGGCACAGTACCCCATGCTGCTGGGCCGGGGGGCATGCAAGCGCGTGTACAAGGCCTTTGACTGCGAGATAGGCAAGGAGGTGGCATGGAATCAGGTGCGGGTCAACTGACACCTTGCAAGAAACATTGCATTGGCGAGCGCTGGTGCACTCAGCACTGCACCACCTGTTCATAAGCTGTTGGCTGGGGTGCACTATGTCTGCAGGTGGAGCTCATGGGCATTGATTTGGGTGCAAATTCACGAGAGCACCTGTTTGCAGAGATTCAGGTGCTGCAGCAGCTGCATCACAAGGTGAGCAACAACAAGCGGCCAGCCCTGATACATTATCCACATGCACATCCAGCTCTGCCCCTGCTGACGTGCAGTGCTTACCTTGTTGTGGTGTGCTGCGGACAGAACATCATGTCCTTTGAAGCTTACTGGTAAGACAAAGCGGGGCCTCGTCACTCATCTTTGATGGGTCATCTAAGATTAAGGCTGCATCAGGCATGGATCAGCGTCCAGCAAGCGCATGGCCGCACCGCCTGTGTAAGACTTGTGCATGTGTATCTCGGCACAGGTACAATCCTAAGCTGAAGACGATCAACTTTATTACAGGTATTTAGGGGCATTTGAAGGTATTGCGCTGCAAACAGCGTTGTTTGCAAGCTTGCAGTCATGACAAGCCTTGCTCCCTGCTTGCCCTGCCTGCCTGTCGCAGAGATCTTCCTGTCAGGCACACTGCGGCAGTACCGCAAGAAGATGCGCGTGATGAATGAGTCAATCCTCAAGCGCTGGGCATGGCAGATCCTGGAGGGCCTGGTATACCTGCATGGGCACGACCCGCCCATTGTGCACAGGGACTTGTGAGTGGCGTGGGACAGCAGGGCACGAGAAGGCTGGGAAGCTTAGACGGGCCCACAAAACAATGGCTATCATGATTCCATTGTCTGCCTTGTCCTGCTTCACAGGAAATGTGACAACATCTTCATCAACGGCAGCACAGGTGTTTGTATGGAAAGATGCAGGGATTGCCAAGGTGCAGAACGCATGCAGAGCTCATGCTTGTGTGTGGTGTGCTGATCATGCGAATGTGGCCATGTGTGTGATGCAAACTCAGGGCAAATCAAGATTGGCGACCTTGGCTTGGCTACTGCTCAGCAGGGCCTGAGCGTCGTAGGTATGTGCTGTTGGGAATGCAGTGGACGGCCGTCATTCATAACCGCTGGCAGCTTCGTCGACAAAGGGGCAGAGCAGCATGGCACTTCCATGCTTTGAAGGAACACACAAGCAAGCAATGTATACGGCTTGTTGACATCCTTCCGGTCCTTTCATCCGCATGAACAGGAACACCGGAGTTCATGGCACCGGAGATTTATGACGAGGTGCGGCCCACCGCCTTCAGTAGGGGATGGATCCCTGCGCAGGAATGTCTGTTGCTCCATGAAATATGGACCATACTAAAACATGTTGTGCTTACATTTGTGTGTGTGCATAGACGTACGACAGCAAGGTGGACATCTACAGCTTTGGTATGTGCTTGCTGGAGCTTGCAACACTCGAGTTTCCCTACGCAGAGTGCCATGGCGTGGGCCAGATATTCCGCAAAGTTACAACGGTGAGCAACTGCAGGTACCTTGCCTGCTACCGACAGATACTTGTCCATCTGTGTGACCAGCCTAACGCGTGTGACCAGCCCCACCCTGACCCTGGGTTGTCTGCCTGTGCACTGCCTGTGGTGCAGGGGGTCAAGCCACAGGCGCTGCAGCGTGTGATGAGCGAGCAGCTGCGGGCGGTCATCGAGCTGTGCATCGCACATGATCCCAACCAGCGGCCAGAGGCACGATACCTGCTCAAGCACCCCTTCTTCGCTCAGCTGCGCAATGTAAGCAGGAAGTTGGCAGCATGGGCTGTGGCTATGAAATGCCTAGGTTGGGGTCTGGACATGGTCGGGACGAACACACTATCAATGAGGATGCCTAATACTGTTCCCTCAGCACTTGTATGACGTAGCACTTGAACGATGTAGAGGTTTGACTCACGTACAAGTTAAGCGTGCGATCAGTTGTTGTGGGCCTTGACAGCCTGCTGCTCCTCTGCGGTGTCGCTTGCGCAGGAGCACATGCTGGGTGGCAGCCACGCCAACTTGCTGACTTTGCACCACAACAGCAGTGGCGGCGCTCTGGCAACCATGCACCATGACGCAGGTATCAGACCTGGCAGTACCATGCCATCGCTTGCACAGCTGACGCGCACCTTGACCAACGACAGTTTGCAGGAGCAGGGCAGCTCAGTAGGTGGCGCGTCAAACGTTGCAGCAGGTGCACGTGGCAGGCTCATCACGTCACCTCCACAGCCTTCTTCCCAGCCACAACAGCCCAGTCCCCTGTCACCATCCCACCAGGGGCCTGTCTCAAAATCCGCCCACCCACTCCGTGGCGCACAAGACACCAGTACAGTTGGTGGCACAGGTGGCATCCGGCCAGGAGGGGCCGTGTCTTGCATTCAGGCATCACCCTCGCCGGCCAACAGCAAAGCCGGCGGCGCAGAGCAGGTACCTGGCGTGCACAAGCTCGCCAGCCATCCCCTGATTATTGGCGAGGATGGAGACACAGAAGATCAGGAGGTGCGTGAGCAGAGAGTTTGCATCAGGGGCGCAGCGGGCTGAGGGGGACGCCTTGACATTGTCATCATGATGGTGCATCCCTGCCTTGCTGCTGTACTCTCTGCCACTGCTGTCAGGCTGCATTGAAGACAGCAGTCGCCCAACAGCCCTCAGGCGGGCAGCCACCCAGCATGCAACAGCGTATGGATGCCATCTCCCATGTGCTGGACCATCGGGACTGGAAGCACAAAAGCATCAACATCAGCCAGCTGGCTGCAGAGCTGCACAAGCATGACGGTCAGGGGGCCTCTGATGCTGGCGATGTAGTGTCCGACTCAGAGGAGGAGGTGCGAGGGAGCCGTGTTGAGATGGTGCTCCAGGCAGCGATGATCATGATGGCTGTGGTTTGGCGGTATGAGGGTTTGCTAACCTACCAGTTGCAGTGCTGCTGCGTGGTTACTCGGCAGTGCTGCTGTGGATGGGCGTAACACCTTGTGGTTTGCTGCATCGCGCCTGCAGGTCATTATTCCAATCCAGTGCCTCACAGCCATGGCGCAGGGCAGCATGGACATGGACGAAGACGCCTGTGCCCGTGATGACCTCTTGGGACCCTTGCCCGACACTTCATCAGGGCACTCGGTTGTGCTGTCTCACGTTACATCGCTGATGGCGCCGCTACAGCGCTCCTCCCTGTCGCGCACCTCCTCCAAGTCATCCGCGCACTCCCGTGGCGCGTCGTACCACAGTCTGAGCCCTGTGCTGTCGTCCGTGCGATTGGAGGCGGAGCTGGGCGCTCCCCCATCCAGGCCTCTTGCCCACCGCTCCCCCGGTACCTTCCATATTCACCAACACACGCCCATTCCGGTGCTGCGGGCGCCCTGCATCCCAATGCCAGGTCCGGGGTCAGACGATGCGAGGTGCGGCTGGTGGGAGGACTGCAAGTGCTGTGTGCGTTGGTTCTGCCGATGGCAAATGATAGGCATGCTTGCAGATGCCTGAGGCACACCCTCTCTTCTTCCGTATGCAGTGTACTCCCCGGCTCTGAAGGACAGACTCAGATGCTGCCCCGGTCGCTCCACTCGGCTTGCAGCCTTAATCATGCTGGTGGTGGCCACGTGCGCCGCAACACGACGACCCATGTGCCAGATCCTGTGCACAGCCATGGGTTTGAGCATCAGAGCCTGGCAGGCACCTCCAGTGCTGCGACAGGGGCTGCGACTGAGGGTGCTTCAGTCCCCAGAACTTTGGTTAGTGCTGATGTGAACAGCGAACCTGTGGCTGCAGGCGAAACGACTGCAGCTGGCGATGGTGCGTCAGCTGAGGTCGCCGCTATGCCAAGTGTGCTTCATCGCCCGCCTTCTGCAGAAACAGACGCAGACGAGCCTTCCATGGATAGTGGGGCAGTCAACCGCCCCATCTACGGAATCATCGTTCGTGTGCGGCAGTGCAAGGGCCGTGGTTTCAATCCTAGCCAGATGAAGGACAGGTGAGGATGTTGCACAGAATGCCTGGCAAACGTCATCTTTACCTGCCAATCAGCCAAAAACACTATGACGCCTGCTGCGCCTCCAGGCTGCGTCGGTCAACATCAATATGAGTCAAGCATCCATACATGCCGGCGCATGTTAGAGTGCTGCATTGAAGCGCAACACATAGATGCAGACCTTGCGATTTAAAACCCTCTTGGCACCGAGAGTTTGCTATAATAGCGATTTCCATCCCCGCTTGGCATCAAGAGGCTGTCAAGTCCATTGCATGCCTGTACTATCCATGAGCACTGTGGCTGTTGCTACCGCGAGTCTCTCCTCATTGCTGGGTCAGATGAGCGGCCCCTGAAACCCCCATCGCTTCCTCTGGACTGCCTGTTGCCACCTGAGCGACTCCACTGCCTCTCAGCCTGGCCCTGTTCCTGACGCTCGCCGCCTTGTCCCTCTCGAGGACCCCGCCGGTTGTCGTCCCGGCCACCCCTTGCCTGTCTCGACTCTGAAGCTGCCCCACGTCCGTCGCGGTCCCCTGTGTCCCACTGCCTCTGCGGGGATGGCGCCAGCTTGTCCTTCAGCTGCCAGGCAAGCAGCTCATTGTGTAGCGTGCTGCTGATGTCAAAATCACTGATCAGCGCCTCATCCTGCACACACATCCAGAAAACACACATGATCAGGCAGATAGACCTATGTTGAGCAGCACCAACCACTGACTCTTTAACCACCCTGTGCAATCGGCCTGAGACAATACGCATGATCACCCTACCTCCTTCCTGGTGCGCTCCACCAAGCGCCTGATCTCCTGCTTCTGTCGCTCTACAATGGGCCCTGCACCCAGCTGCTGTCGTCGCTCAGCCAAGCGCTCCTGCACAAAATCGACCATGCTCCAGCTCTGCAATAAGGCAAAGGAGACAGGAGCAGGCACAAAGCATGGTAAGCTCAGGCGGGCAACTGCGCGGGCTAGTGAGCAGCTTGCACCGCAGATCGCAGCTTACCTTGAGCACCAGCGCATGCTCTGGCGCCTGACCTTGCTCCTGCTGCTCCTGTAGCCGCTGCTTCAGTGATGCCTGTATTTGCGCCACGTGGCTGTAGGGCAGGCCCACGTGGGCCATGACCAGCCCTGGCTCACGTACCAAACCTAGCGCAGCATCAGTTGTGATGCCCAGCTGGTGGTGGTACATGACAAAGATGCCCGAAGGATATCGCTGCAGCTCCTGCTTGATGACATTAGGCGTCAGGTATACAGGCTGCGAGGGGCGGCTGATGTTGACGACAGACAGAGGCAGGGCCTCCGGCACGTCCAGGGGCGTTTGGCTCAGCGTCTGCTGTGGCGCGCCCCACGCTGGCTTGAACAAGTCCCACCTGCACCACAGGCGGCAGCACACAGCTGAATTACTTGTACGATGCAAGCGGAAGGCAGCAACTGCGGCCCGGCTGGCGCGCAGCGCTGCACAAACACACACACCTGAGCCCCAGCTTCAGGTACTTGTACTTGTACAGCTTGAGCTCGGACACGTGCTCTGGCTCAAGGTCCTCCTGCCACACATAGTCATTGTCCCCGAGATGTTCTAACTTCTGGCCGATGTGGAAGGACCCCAGGATGCCAAGGTTGCGCATGACCTTGGCCAGGTCCAGCGACAGCTTGGACACACGCAGGATGCTGTGCGGTCGGCCCAGCTTGATATCGCGGTCTATGCTGCCGAAGAAGGTGCAGGAGTTGCTGAAAAAATTGGGGTACTGCGCATACGCTGCAGCCTTCATGGGCCACAGGCCCCATGGCTGTGCCTGCTTGGTGGGCATGAGGTAGACTGGGTGATCCTTCCGCGGCAGGCTAACAGGTATGGTGTGCTTGCTGCCTGCCTCATGGCCCAGCGCCTGGCGCACGATGCGCGCTGCCAGCGCTGCTGAAGCCGTGGATTTCGGGGCCGCCATGCTGAAACGCTTTGTGGTTGCAACCAGCGTCTAAGGTTGCCTACATGGGCTGACAGCTGCTTATGCTAAGCATTCTGCAACATCGCAGGTTTACCTGAACCAGTCCACACTCCACCGTTGTGCATAAATATTTCGATTTCGACGTTGGTGTTGGCAAACAGAATTCCATGAGTCGCACCATGATGGCGCTGGGATTGGTGGGCGTGGTCCTCAGCGCCCTGTTCATGCTCAATATCCCGATCTTCAATGTCGTGACACGGGACTCGAGCGAATCACAGCGCAGCCCAACCCACAAGCAGTCTCAGCATGCAACGCCGACCAGATCCGAAGCTGCAGCAGCCGCTAAATCTGCTCCTGCCCTAAGGACAGTGGTGGTGGTCGGGGGAGGCTTGGCAGGCCTGACAGCTGCAGTGGAAGCGCATCAGCAGGCTGCGCAACAGGGCTTGCCACTCAAAGTGGTGTTGCTGGAGAAGATGCCCAAAGTTGGAGGCAACAGCGCCAAAGCCAGCAGCGGCATAAGCGCCCTCAACGTGCCTGGGGGCGACTCCTTGGAGTTGTTCACGTCCGACACGCTGACCTCAGGCGGTGGCCTGAGCAGTGAGGAGCTGGTTTCTCACCTGGTGGTGGGTCCTGGCACGCAGGATGCTGTTGCGGTACCGCGCTGCAGTGGCCATTGCAGGCAAGATGATGCTGTCGTGCACCCTTTGAATCAACCGCCCGAGCCACAGCGTGGGTCCATGCTGCATGCCTCACTGCTACTTGCAGGAGGAAAGCCAGGCAGCTCTGTCTTTCTTGAAGGACGCCGGCGTTGACATGTCCAAGTACACTCAGCTGGGTGGCCACTCTGCACCGCGTTCATTTTTTAATGCTGCAGGCCCCAACGTCGGCCTGGCCATCATGCAGGCGCTGTCTCGCAAGGTGCAGCAGCTGCCGGGCATCGAGGTCAGGGAGGGCGTCAAGGTGCGTGGGGTGCGCCTGGGCTTCTGGCTGACGCCAGGAAAGTATGTTGCAGGCTCAGGCGGCTGCGTTGGTTGCAGGCCCAACATGCCCCCCATGTGCTGCCGGTGGGTGGGTCACGTGCTGCAGGCAGAGGACATCATCATGCACGATGGCCGCGTCACGGGCGTGCGCATCAAGTATTCGGAGGGTAAGGGGTCAGCGGCGGCAAGTGCAGTTGTAAGCAGCGCTGAAGGCATTTATTGATGCCAGTCAAGCGTTGGGATCATGCGCTCACACTAGTCAATGCAACAGGCACCAGCACAGGCACGGAGGAGCTCGCCTGTGACGCCCTTGTTTTGGCGGCTGGAGGCTTTGCGGCCAACAAGCTGCTGCTGCAGGTGAGACATGCACCAGCACGCTGATGGGCACGACCGGGCACGGCGCGCTGTATACATTGCTCAGGTTGCATTGAAGGGCATGGAAAGCGGTCTTTCTAACATGCCTGCTATATTTGCGTCACTTGCACGCAGCAACATAGCCCGGTGGCCGCCGCACTTGCAACAACCAATGGCCCTTGGGCTCAGGGTGACGCACTCACTCTGGCTGCGGCTGTTGGTGCCAACCTCATTCACCTGGACAACGTCCAAATACACCCCACGGGCTTTGTTGATCCCAAGGCGAGACTGTGCCACTGCATAGCGCGCAGCGGGCCTGCTAAGACACTGTTGTAGTCAGGCGCGTCAGGCACTGTATGGCAGGCGTAGCCATGCACAACAAGCTGCTGTTTGTCTGCGCCTCTCTGCCTGGTCTAGGACCCTGTTGCGGGCACCAAGTGGCTGGCCCCAGAGAAGTTTCGTGGTGTTGGTGCGCTGCTGCTCAACGCCGAAGGCCGCCGCTTTGTGAATGAGCTGTCCACCCGTGACGTCGTGTCTGATGCTATGATGGGGTGAGTGCTGCGTCACCCAGATGTGCTCAATCAATGGTTTGACCCGCTGGACGGGTGACAGTCAAACGTTTGATCATGTCCTGCACCCATCGCCAAGGCCTTGATGGCTGTCCACCCCTCCCTCGCTGCGCTACAGGCAGCCTGGGAAGAAAGCATACCTGCTGCTGGGCCCTTCAGCTTCTGAAGACTTTGGCCTTAAAAAGATTCAGTTCTACGCCAGCAAAGGCATGATGCAATTGGCGGAGAACCTTGATGCTCTGGCGGCTGCTCTGGCAGTGCCCAAGGAGGTGCTCGAGGAGGAGATTGGTGCTTACAACGCCGCGGTTGAGTCAAAGGTGGACAAATTTGGAAAGAAGGTGTTTCCACATGCCCATGAGCTGTCAGGCCCATTCTATGTGGGCACTGTAGTGCCAGTAGTGCACTACACTATGGGTGGCATCCAAATCAACAGCCGAGCGCAGGCGGTGGGGGTGGATGGGCGCCCTATCCCTGGCCTGTACGCGGCAGGTGAGGCATCCGGGGGCGTGCATGGCAGGAACCGCCTGGGCGGCAACTCGTTGTTGGAATGCGCAGTGTTTGGGCGCATTGCAGGCAAGGAGGTGGTTGCATTTGCCAACCATGTGTCACAGGCCTGAAGGTTGATCATGCTGGACAAACTGCTAAACCGATCATTGTTTTTTCAATCGTGGTAACGTCAGCTGATGCTGCAGCATCCACTTGGCGTGGATCTTGTAGCTGGCATTGCCATTTGTCTGCAAATAGCAGCGCATGACGGTGGTGAGCATGTGATTGAAGCCTTGCATGCCTCTACAATCTGGTGCTCATACCTTTCTTGCCACATGCGCACCACGACGCCCCAGTCCTGTTCTCTGACCCGACCCATGCCGTTGGTGGGGCACTGCATAGGCACACGAGGCAGAGGTAGGCTGTTGACCACAATCTCAATGTTGTCAGGAGTGTCGAGTACAGCATCACACCTGCAGCAATAAGGCGATGACTTCCTCGTTTGTGGGCGGGATACCTGTAGCAGTAGGCAGCTCATTCATAGGTACCAAGTCATGATAGGTACCAAGTCACCGCAAATGGATTGTGCGTATGCATGTTTTCCAACCCACCATTGTTCAGAGCTGCCAGCCTTCTTGTGACCTCACTAATGCCAATAGTACCGTCTGGCTGCCCGGGCTCATCGAAGCCTGGTCGTTTCCTTCCATGCTGGTCGAACCATTGCTGCTGTTGCTGCTCCAAGCGCCAATGATGCTTTCTTTGCTGCACCCGCGACACAGCACCAAGCAGGCCACCTTCAGCGCCCTGGTATCCTGTGTATGAGGGATTGGTTGTCGTGGGCGCCATTAGTAGCGACACTGAGCGCGGGGTGTGCGACGTGTGAAGCAGGTGTTGCATCAATGTTACAACAAATTAGAACACAGCACTTGGAATACCCACGTGTATGGGCAGCCAATGAGCATTGGGCAAATAAAATGAATTGCGCTCAGGGCGTCTTAGCAAAACAACAACAAGTCCTGTTTTCGTGGCCTAAGTCACACAAGAATGGTGGCATGGACAACTACATTGAGCGTTCAATGGACGCTTTTAGCCTGTGTCCTGAGCTCCTGACAAGCTTCGTGCGCAGTTGCCTACCTCCAGAACTACTAATGGCTGCACTGCAACCTCTATGCTTGCAAGTGACGCTGCGCTACATCTGCACCGCATTCCACTGCACAAGGTTGGTTGCTGCTGCTGCTGGCCTGTTGTGCAGCGCCGTGATCCCCAGTGGCTGCTGGGACATCCTCGCAGTGTGGCCGTTCATGGACACAGTCAGCCAGCATGGTGTGGAGAGTCTGAAGCACCTCTGTGAAGCTGGGGCGCTCCACTGGATTGAGGCTGAGGCAGGCCTGACCCAGCTTGGCATATGCGGGCAGCGTACACTTGTCGAAGTTGAACATGCCAGGTAGAAATGTGGGGAATCCCCTCTTCTGAGGCATGCCGACCAAGCGTACAAGATGGTTCCAGGCTGACATACCATGAAACAGTTCCCACATAATCACCTGCAGAAGCAGACAGGGGAAGCAGCACAGGACTGACGTCAGCTCACCAACACCTCTAACCATAATATGCAACCCTGCACGCCGCATTGGTGCACTGCCGCACTCACCCCAAATGAGTACGCGTCTGACGCCCAGCTGGCATGCCCATCCTGCAAAATCTCAGGAGCGATGTACAGTGGAGTCCCCTGGTGCACTCCCGAAACATGCGTCCGGTTGCCGCTCATGCGTATGCTCATTCCAAAATCGGCGACCTTGGCGGTGAACGCAGGGGCCGACGAGTCCGCACCGCCAGCACTGGCAACACCCTCTGGCGCACCGCCTGCCGTCGCCGTCCCTGGCTTCAGCTTGAGCAGCACGTTGTCTGGCTTAAGGTCACCGTGGATGATCTGTTTGGAGTGAATGTACGCGCAGCCGGCTGCAATGTCACTGGCGATCGCCAGGATCTGCGGCAGCAGCGGCTGACCAACTTGCTTGTCCCAGAAGCGCTGCTCCTGAATGGCAGTGTGCAGCGTACCACCATCGCAGTACTCCTGAATGATGAAGAGCTGCCAGTCAGCAAACGGCGCGATGCGTGCGGCCTGCCCAAGCATATTGGCCTGGGCCAGCGGCTGCATGTCATGGGCATAGGTCGTGACAATGTTGGGGTGGTGCATGGTGCCGTTGATGGCTGCCTCCCGCAGCGCCGTCTTCCGTCTTGCATCTGCCACCGGATCGCCCAGGACCTGGAAGATGACACGCTTAATTGCAACGTCCAGACCGCGCCAGGTGCCCTGCAGCGGGGAGGAGATGGCAGAAGAACGCATGCGCATCACAGCTGTGTTCGCGAGCTTCCCAGACAGCCTCCATGCAAACGCTATCAGGGCTGCTCAAGTTGAGGCCTGCCCCCTTCAGCAGCCCACACCTCATGGCAGGTAAAGCCAGAGCCAAGGCCGCTTGCTTACCTTGTACACAACGCCATGCGCGCCCTTGCCCAGCTGGCTATGCACGTCCCACTGCGGTACGTCTTCATGCCCGCTGCCTAGCTCTTCCTTCAGCTCCTCCATCTGCCGCTGGATCTCATGCCGCATGGACCCCGTTGGCGTACCCAGCTGCTGCTGGCCAGACCGGGTGCCCGGCCAGTAGCGGCCTGCAGCACTGCATGGCTCTGAGCCCACCGAGCCGCATTCCTGCTGCGCGTCTGTTCGCGACCCTGCCTCTGCATCCGCCCCGCCGTCCGCACGGACGCTTGTGAAGATGCGCTCCAGGAGGATCTTGGTGTCCATCCTGCCCTGCGGGCCGGCGACTGCCACGCTGTTGCCTGCAATTGAGGGGGCGCTGCCGCCTGCTGTGGCAGTGGCAGCCTCCGATGTCCCTTCGGCACCCGATGCCGTCATCGACATCAACCCTAACGCCACCGCCTCAAACGGTGACGGGGCCACGACCTGGGGCTGACACAGCACTCCTTGTGTGGCTTGTCCCATGAGCAGCCCTGGCCGGCCGCGCGACGAGCTCTGAGGGTGGGCGTGTGCTTGCAGGACCGCCGGACTATCCTTGCGCAGCATCTGCACCGGCACAACCAGCAGCTTGTTGCCATTCGCCGCATCTCGGCGAGCGGGGATCTCTATGCCACCGGCATTGATGCTTGTGCCACCATTCTCTAAATCAACACCTGCATCCTCCTTGCCACGTCGCCCAGAGTAGTCCTGCGTGCGCAGCAGCGGAGGGCAGCATTGTCAGGCCGGGTGCATGCCTTGAGCAAGACCAGGGGCATGGCAGCAACATGCAATGTGATTGTCCAGCGGACGCTCAGCTGTGATGAACAGTTTTTTGCTCCAGGCAGGATCATCTCAACGCACCTCAAGGCACAGCGCAGACCGATCGCTGCGCAGCCTCTTGTATATCCACAACCCCGTAACCAACAGCAGACCAGCGGCAAGCACAGTGCAGGTGATGAGCAGACCCATTTGCCAGGTGGTATGTTGGAAGGGTCCTGAGGGACGGGCTCCGCTGGAAGATGGGCTTTCAGGAGCAGGGGTCGGGGGCGCGGTGGGAGGCGTGGGAGGACTGGGCCCGGGGAAGAGCGCTACATCCACAGGCAGCAGCGGCCCAAACATGGCCAACGGCTTAGTGGATGTGAACGCAACCTGTCTGCCGGTGATGCCAAACCAGCTGAAAACAGGGAAGGTGACAGTGCCCAGTGCGTCGGAGGGTGGCGGATTGTTGTTCATGAGGCTGCCGTCCGCTGTCCGCTCATACTTGATCTTGGCGCCCTCCCGCTCAGCAGCCACCTGTGTGACAACGCGAGACAAGCAGTCGCGGTGATCATCAGGCCTCTCAGCGTCACAGCACCTGTCTCCAATGATGCCCATGTTGCGAGTGAAATACAGACGTCGCACCACGGGCCACGTGCATGCCCCACACAACGACCCACCTCCATGTTTGCCAGAGCCTGTCGCAGTGACTGGTATGCCAGTGGATCAATGCTGTAGCGCAGGTTGTTGAACAGGATCTGCACCACCACGTGCAACTCAGACGATGGGATGACAAGTGTCACGTTCTGGAGCACCAGCTGCGGAGGGAAGTTGCTGGCATCAAGTTCCCTGCGCACGCAACAGTCGATGCAATTAACACCACAAATGCACCAGCAATTGGTTCCTGCTAGAGGACGCTACTCAGCCGCCTGAAGCATGCAGGCAGGCAGCGCTCTGCAGCACATGGCATGCCCGTGCCACCAACACTGCTCCCTTGCGCTGCCGCCAGCTAGCTGCGTGCAGCAAGTCCCTCACCTTCTAAAGTTGAACATCCACATCAGGCTGGTGTAGTTGCTCATGGCGGTGAAGAACCCGGTGGGGTCCTGTGAAGGGTCCACAGCGCAGCCAGTGGCCGGCTGCAGGTTGACCAGCACCATGTCACGCAGGTACAGCATGGATGTCTGACCCTGGCGCGAGTCACCGCTGCCAACGGACACAAAACCTGCGGCAATGGCGCCAGGCAGCAGCAAGCAAGCTAATGAGCAAAATTGCCTAAAACACCTAGGGCTGGAAGTGGACTGCGGCCTGAACCAGCGGACACGATCCTTTCACACACAGGCTCCCACCACTGCTGCCGCCGCCCTCTCACCTTGAGGACTGACTCCGGAGCCAACGCTGCCTGGCAGGCAGGTCAGTCCAGACAGATCCAGTATGGCGCCGTCAGGCCGCAGAGTGTTGCCGACAATGATGGTGTTGTTGGACAGGACCACCGGCTGGGACATGGCCAGGGCAGCATCTCGGTCAACGCTCACGCTTTGCGTCATCACCATGCGCACCGCGCCCTGCCAAGGGGCACTGCTGTTGCCGTCTGACATCGTGGGCGGCCCGGAGCCCAGAGTGGACAGGCTCAGGTTGGGGCTCAGTGTTTGTACCAGCGGTAACACCAAATCGGCTTGAGGCTCGTTGGGGAAAAGGAGCGCATCCAAACCTGCATGCAGCATGGCACAAATATTCTTAGAAGGTGCACCTTGGCACACCTCAAATCGCATAGTCTCAACCACAAATGATCCCATACAGGCACCAGCACAACCAGCATCAGGACTTGTGCGCACCTGTCCACACCAGCTTGGCCTGCACCTCGCGGTCAGCATCGAGAACCCGCAGAGTTACGTTCATCCAGGAACCTTGAACCACGGAAGCCGAGTCAAACACAAGCGACCCCGTTGACGCATACCCGCTCTGCGAAACAGGCAAGCGGGCAAGAAAGGGTTCAGTTGATATCCCAGGCCCAGCACGGGCCGCTGCAGAAATTCTACATGGGTGACATCGCACCGGCGTGTCGAGGAAGAGCCCAGAAGGCCCTGTCGTCCAAGGTGCTAGGCCTGTTGATGGGTTGATGACAATCCTCAGGTAGTCAAACTCTGACGGAGGCACCAGCAGGGTGCTGTTGACAACCGTAAACTGGCTGCTAGCTTGACTCCTGCAGTGCACAAGAGGAACGAAAAGCACCTGGTGATTAGCCACCTCACAAGCCCCAATGTCACACGTCACTTGTAAATGAGCTGCACATCAACACATCGCACCTGTTCACGCTCACAAACCACAGGAGGCACGACAGGAGGCCTAGCGGATATTCATCCGGTGACGGAAGCATGTTGAGCACAATGACGCTGTCCAGGGTGAGCGCACCACCGTCGCCAATCACGAATGATAAAGGCTGCAGGTTCACGTCAAGCTTGTTAAGATTGCCTGGAAGCGCGGGTTTATGCAGAGGAGCAAGTGGAAACCAAGGTTAAGCAGCCGAAGCACAGGTGCATGCGACACGTGGATGACGCTTGCGCTTTCTGCCCAGCAAAGTTTCACACCTTTGATGGTCACATTGGAGGTGATTGAGGTCACGTTACCCCATGGCATGACCAGGGCTGAGGTGAGCACAATGAAGATGTTGGGGAAGCCCTCTGCCTGCAGCGTCATGATGTCATCCAACATCTTGAGGCCTGCACATGTCAGCCATACCAGCGTGGGTGAGCATGGATGATAGGTCCTGGGCCAACGCCGATTCAGCATGTCTCGTGGTCACACTGATTGCGGACCAGCAAGGACCAACCTTGGGTCTCAACGCGCACTGCGCACACTGCAAAACTGCTGATAGGTGCAGAGGGCACACGGCATGCAGGCAGCACCAAGACGTCCTGCCACCGCACGCCCCCGACTTCAGCCGCCAGCACATAGATGGAATCCGTGTAAACCTGAATGAATGCGCGGCAACGCAGTTGCAAATCTGACTGTGATCCAGACACACTCACAGCATGCACCATGCTTGCCAACCCTAGAGCCAGCTAAAGTCACCATGCACGCATGCATGCAGCCAGGCTTGCCAGCGTGCCACTACCATGCCGCACCTCCACGTCTGCTGGCGCCCAGGTGCCAAAGCACAGTGCCTGTTGCAGCTGCACCCAAGCGCTGCATTCAAGTAGCAATGTGCTGTTGTAAATGCCCAGCTGCGGGCTGCCTGCTGTGCAATTGCTGCTGCAGGCTGCCAGGCCGATCCCAGCTATGGCTAAACTGTTGAGCGGATCAACTGGCGAGGAGCTGAGGGTGGCGGGTCCAATGAGCAGGCTCCAGAGCTCAAGTCTCTGCCCGGACTCCAACGAGACCGGCTGTTGTGCATTGAGCACCAAGGACGTCTGCGCCTGGTTCGGCAGTGGTTGTCCAACCAGACGCAGCCGCTGTCCTGGTGCGAGCAGTGCTGCGAACGCTGCAAGGGCTGCGTGAGCGCCACTGAGCGTGCAGTCAGTCGTGCCGTTGTAGGAGGTGCTGCACGTCGCGTTGCCGGGAGTCAGGCTAGCCTGGGAGCTCAGCAAAACGGGCTGTTGCTGCTCCTGCTGCTGTGCCTGGCCCCTGGTAGCCGGTAAGCACGAAACTAGCTGCAGCACAACCAGCCACGCCAGCCAGGCAGCCAAGCCACGCCTTCCCCATGCCTGCCGCAAAAGCCTGCATTCTGAGGCGTTCACAGCCATGACGTGGCCCTGGGGCGCCGAGGCTGTGAGTGCTCAACCGCGCACCCCGCGGGCTGGCGTGCAACCATGTTCGATGCTCATGCTATCGGTGCAGCGTTAGCGCATGCGGATGCCGCAACCAAGGGCCATTCATGCCTAAACTTCGGTGTGGGCGTGGAAAAGGGGCACGTTGTGCCCAAGCTCGCGGTTGGCTTGCTTTGCAGACCCGCTACGTTTTGTGGTGCATTCATAAGCATTTGCATTGATGTATAACAAGCTGGAGGCGTCCGCTCCGCTCTCTCTCTTCGTCATGCACATGTGTTGTCAGCATGCGCGTGCTGTCGGCCAGTGAACATTCCCATGGGATTCACGGCAGGGTGAGAGCAGCAATGGTGAGGATTGCGGCAGCTGATACGCAACAAAAATGTCATGTCACTTGGCGTGTTCCTCGTGAATAAGGAAACCAAAACAAGAGCGGCATGTAAAGCTCGAGCTGGCTAGTTCTCCATGCAAAGACGCGCATGCCATGATTTACAGCGATATATCGCTCCGAAAATCCCACACGCACATGGGTGTGCTGCTGGGTGTGCTGCGTTGCATGAATGCCCAGCCTTGGCAGAAGGTTGCACACGCAATCCATGACTTGACAAGTACCGCGACATAGCAGGGGACTACTCGGCGCGGCGGCTTATTCGCCGGCCAGAATTGGTGGTGCTCCCGCTGGTGCAGGCCTTGAGCCGCTGCACACAGCGCTCAGCCAGCACCGCTCAGCAGCCGCTGCACCGGGCGCTGCCGTGGCGGCAGGCTTTGTTAGGCTTGCGGGCAGCAGCCCCAATTTTTGATATGACTTGCACCTCAGCTTGAGTCTGCCTGATGCCTGCAGGTGTGCAATGCAGGTGCATGGCATCAAATGACAAGACGCAGGTGCAGGCACTCAGTACAGGTCATGGGAACATCGCGGATAGGCATATAGCAACTAGCAGCGGCGCGCAGCACAATGAAATCTGTAGATTATTTTGGTACGATCAGTTTTGGCTATGTTTTCGTGTTGCCTTGGTTCTCTGGTGATTGCTAGGATTGCCAGTGACGGGTTTCCATTTCTGCTTGATGCCCGAACGGCTTGTTCAGCCTGGGCGAGCGTTTTCGCTGCAAGGTTGTGCACAAAAACGAACTGAAGATCTACATGACGAATTGTGATGCCAAAGACCGGCGCAATGGCCGTTGCGGATGAATGCAGTGATATTACCCCTGCCAAGGCAACCAACGGCGCAATAACGATAGGAAGGCAGATGAAGCAGCGGGCACTGTCGCAGGGCCAGCAGTGGGCTGCACGTCAAGGCCAGATGCGTATTTGGATGTGCTGGGGCCATTGCTTTTGGGTGCCTGGCTGCCCCAGACTGAGCTGCTGACATGAGCAATGGTACTCTTGGATGCCGGTTGCACATCCGGTTGCACTTCTGCGACGTTCCCAGCTGAAGCTGCACCTCCAAGGACACTTGCTTCTCGTGGTGACAAGTACTCAACATACTGCACCTTGTGAGCTCGGTTCTTAGTCAGCAGGCTTCTGTACTCCGCACTGTGCGCCCACCTGAGATGCATGCAGGCACATCAACTTCAGAAGCAGTTGTGGCACAGCTGGTCAATCTGGACCACCTAAGACAATCAAACCGCCAAGCACGCAAGTAATTCGTGGTGGCATGAAACACTTACCGATCAATCTCACGCGCCCTCATGACCGGAAGTGGGTGAGACAGGGCTCTTGTCTGTGCGTTTCTCAGGTACCACCCTAAGATGCTGTTGGTGGCTTCTTCATATGAACGAGCCTGCACAGAATCGCAGGGATATAGCTGCACGAATGAGCAAGGTAAGGAAAATTTTACGGCGCTGCTGTTCCAGCTAATGCAGGTGCAAGAGCACTAGACAGCTTGCCTGCTCTAGGAATGCGTCCACGTTGAGCTCGCTTGCAAAGCTTGGGGACCCTCCAGCCAGCTTCATCAATGATGCAACCACCACTTTGGAATCCTGCAAGCGTAGCAGGAGGAGCATAAGTGTTGAGAAAACCCGACCTTGCCAAGGGAGGCAGGCATCTGATTGATTGCAAGCACAGGAGGGGGCAAGTCACTTGACTCTAAGCTCATGACACGGTCGTTATAGCAAGCGCTGACAGCGTATGGAGCACCATGCAAACATCTTCTGCCACTACTCGTGGGCGAGTGCCGCAGCATGCGTGCCGATGCCTGCCCTTTGGTAACGCCATCATCCCCTGTGAGCTGATTACCTGTGCCACCAGCAGCGCTGCTCTGTCACACGTGAGCTCCGCAGCACGCAGCCAGCGCATCAGGGCCTCCTCAACCATGCCGCTGACAACTGGCAGTACAGATACAGTGCCGCTCGCCAGCACATTGGCAACGGTCAGCCACACACCATGGTCACACTTCAAGTGCCCGAGTTCATGTGCTAGGACAGCCTTGAGCAGTGTAGATCAGAGGGACACAGCATGTGGCACGGATTAGTTGAGCGGCAATACTGACATGTGAGAGTGAGGGCGCGTTTGGATAGCTCTCCACTTGCCACTACCTGCAGCTCCCTGGGTGTCAGCAACTCCAGCAACGCCGTGTGGATGACAATGAACGGCTGCCGCCCTGCTATTGCCAGCGTGTATGCGTTGGGGATGGGATTCTGTGACACAGCACCCCAAAACAGCATGGCAGCAGGTTGGTTTGCTGAATCTGATGACAGGTCTGCCTGGAAGCGCGTCAACACATGGCAGCAACATACCTGTCGCACATATAGCTCGGGGGGCTCCATCTGCAATATTTCAGCCTGCAGAAGAAACCACAATGCCAGGCGTAACAAGTGGACCCTTGCTTGCATGCAGCTCGGCATGCCACAACGTGCACCATACGTGCAAACCGCACCGCTTCGATCAGCAGCCTGTACACTGAAGGCAGCTGCTCCGGGCCGATCTTGATGGATGTTGCGATGTTTTCCAGGAGCAGCACCTGCTCCGCTGCAGGGCCTGTTGGAGATGAGCAGCAGATGGACGGCTGAAATTGAGCTCCAGCTTTTGGCCCCGGTAACTCAATAACCCAAATAACAGCTCGCTGCTTACCGAGCAAAGTCTTGGAGACAACCTCGAGGCCTGGCACAGAGCGCAGTAAGCTGGTGTTCTGCTGATCCAGCGGGTGCCTTTGTACGGCACACAGCTTTGCATAAACAAATGAACGGCATGCATAGCCTGCAGCAACTCTAAAAGGGAGCCTTACCTGAAGTCGTCGCCTTGCAGGTTCTCGTACAGCATGACCTTGTCCTTGGTCACTGTCACTGGGGTTGTCCACGCTGCAGAGGCATTGTTGCTCTGATGCCACCGCAGGTTTGCGTCAGTGCCGCTGTGGCTGCCTGCTGCTTTGCTGCTCGTGGGTTGGTGCGCAGAGTGCGCAGGAGGAACCAGCCCACGCCCCAAACTCCTGCAGCGATGCAAGCGCTGCACTGGCATGACGTGATAGCCACGGCACAGCGCAGTAGTTTCGCACCGTGCCTGCAGCATGTTGAGCTGCGAGGGGAGTGAAAGTAACAGCCCTCGGAAGATAACTACATCAGCAGCTGTTCAATGTAGAGAACAAACGAATGGTGCGTCAATTCCGCTTGCGCATGCTGCATCAGGGCTTTGGCCATGGCCCCAAATAAGTGTGGATCGTGGTGTGGGAGCCTTCAGGTGCCTGCTGCAACATGCTCACCAAGTGCACCGCTTTACAGATGCTTGCACGGAGTCAGATGCAAAGCTGCCGTACCCGTAGCCCGTTCTCGGCTTCCTGCCGTCGGGGTGAGGCGCACCTGAGCTGAGCAGTTTGCAAAGCGCCACTAGAGCAACGGAAGCGAAAGGACCGCTTGTGTACGCTATGAATCACCGCGCCTGCGCTCCTGCACCTTGCCACAGTTGGCCATCATGCCAAGCACATGACCAGGCGCGCACCAGCCTGCATGGCAGCCAAGGGACCAGTAGTGGTCATTGACAACTATGACAGCTTCACATACAACCTCTGTCAGGTAGGCAGCCGCGTTTACCGTGTCCCATGCCTTAGGTGTCCTTGGCCGCTCACCTGCCTTCCGCTGCGCCCGCGCAGTACCTCGGTGACTTGGGCTGCAACTACGTTGTGTTCAAGAATGACGAGAAGACTGTAGAGGAGATTAAGGCGATGGACCCTAAGGGCGTGATGGTGTCCCCAGGGCCAGGTAAGCTGCTCCGCAAACTCAGCTCCGCTGCTCGAGCCTGCACTTGTCATGTGCTATATCAGCTGCTGCACTCATGCAGGTGAACCAAAGGAGTCGGGTATCTCTCTTCAGGCCGTGCGGGAGCTGGGGCCAATCATGCCGCTGTTCGGCGTTTGCATGGGTCACCAATGCATCGGGGAAGCCTTTGGAGGTAGGAAGGCATGGGAAACAAGTTGCTCGGGTTTGAAGCCAGCGCGTCGTATGCGCTGACTGCAGCTGTCTCTGTGCACTGCTCTGTCATGTGCAGGCGATGTCATTCGCGCGCCTACTGGCCTCATGCACGGAAAGACGTCGCCAGTGTACCACACGAACGTTGGAGTGCTGCAGGGCATGGAAAAGTGAGCAGGCGGTAGGACCCTTGAAATGGTGACCCCAGGGCAATGTGCACACGCGGCTGACGGTGCTAACCGATGTTTTACTTTGTGCTGTCCTGCTGTCTACAGCCCATTTGACGCGTGTCGCTACCACAGCTTGGTCATCAAGCGGGAAACCATTCCTGAGGACTTGGAGATCACAGCTTGGACCGAGGATGGCAACATCATGGGCGTGCGCCACAAGAAGTACCCACACATACAGGTGCGATGAATGTCAATATTTGAGCACTGGCGGCGTTCAGCCTCCAGCGTTTGGACTAAATTCTGCTTCTTGCTGGCAACATGCGTTTGCAGGGTGTGCAGTTCCACCCTGAGAGCATTATCACGCAGAACGGGAAGACTATTGTGAAGAACTGGGTGGACAGCTTGAACTCGTGATGGTGAGCCGTATGTAAAAGTATGAACTGCTTTTTCACTTGCTGGCCACGCGCCATTCGATTGATTCTGTCCTCCGCCGAGCGCATACGACACGTTCGACGGGCGGACATGCGTCATTAGAGCCCTGCAGCGGCTTCAGGCAGACCGCGGGATGAGAGGTGCTGGTAGAACTTTTGCCGCTGCAGTCGCGTGACCTGCGGGCGGCTCCAGCCATGCCGACGTGCAGCGCTGTACCGGGTTGTCTCGCTGCGCTGGTGCTGTTGTCGCAGCTGGTTGCCATACAGGGTGAGTGCTATTGCGCTGCCGCACGCGTCGCCTTCAGGCCTTTCGTAAACGTCGCAAGGATGCTGGCTATCGGCCCTTAACTATTTAGTGCCACCAATAAAGCGCTTCCCCTCGCCATGCACGCAGGACACTTGCTGCTTGGCTCTCCCCCCACAGCCCCAGCACCATGCCATGTGGAGGCTGCTGGATCCCTGCCGCTGTATGTTGGAAGTGCTTCACTGGCAGGTGTCAGCAGCAACGGCACTCGGCCATCGGTGGGCACCTGCTTGGCATGGAACATCTCCTTGGCGCAGCCAGGCTGTGACCAAACCGACAGCATGCTTCTGATTGAGCTGTGGGTGACGGACCAGGGGCGCGTCATGGACCGCAGGTGAGCGCCCTGCTTCATCCATGTTGCATGACAGTCGCATGTTCCGCGCTTCAAGGCTGATCCTTTGGACCCTCCTGTGCCATCATCCTTGTGCAGCCGTACGCTTGATGGCATGTACGTACTAGTCAATCCAGGGCCTGAGCCGCCTCCAGTCTATGTCTATGCCAACGGCGATATCGGAATACAGGCGTTGCCTGGCGAGGACCCGAGTACTGAAAACCACTTCCTCGACATACTGGCGACTGCGGATGCTCTGCCCTACCATCATGTCCTGGTGCCAGCAAGCATTATGGGCGAGTTGCAGTGGTCAGTCACCATCATTTCGTCCCTTAACCTGCCAGATTCTGTAGGGTACGAGATGCGGGCAACGTGTGCGGCAGCATCTGAGGTCCCATGCCCGCGGCCAGGCCCAGCGCTCGGCGCCTGCGGCTCACCTCTCGCTGCGCTCGACGCAAGCGCTGAAGTTCCTGGAAAGTGCATAGCTGCACCAGCAGGCTCTCTGACAGGTCCCATGTGCAGTTGTAGCCCTGGCTACGCTGATCCGGCCTGTGGCACACACTTCACCAACCTAACAGCTGCGCCGGTCAGCAGCAGCGTGAGCAAGAACTTCCATTTGCCCGCAAGGACGTGGATGTACTTTGCTGTTACAGCCCAAGCATTTGCGGAGACACGCCTGTTGGTTGAGCTGATTCGCCCACCAAGCAGTGCTGGTGCTTATGCCCCGTCACTTGTCATCACCACGGGAATGCTGCCTGGCATGAGCAACATTCCAAGCAACAGCGTGTCATGCACCTGCGTTGGCTGTAGCTGCCAAGTGCCGATGGAGGTGAGCCTTGCACAGCTGTCATGCATGCATGCCTGTACTGAAACCATACTGATTGTGCAACAGCATGGCGGGTGCTGTCATTATTTCATGTTGCATGCAGCATGTCAAATCTCTATGACGACATGACGCTTTCTTTTCACAGGTTTTCACTTTCTCCATTGTTCACAGGCTCGTAATTTGCTTTTCCTCTCAAGGGTTCAGCGAGCTGGGAGCAGTGACCCTGTCACATGGTACATCGGCGTGTACAACAGCTTGGATGTCGGCTGGCAGCCTGGCAGCGATGTTGAAGCTTTGCAGCTGCGGTCACGGTGGACAAGCGGAGCCCTTGTGTCGCCGCCCCTATGCCCCATGGACTGCTCAGGGCAGGGCATTTGCAGCAGTGTTGAGATCAGCCCGCAGATGGCTGAGATGCCAACATTTGTGTGCACATGCTCGCCTGGCTACGGCGGACGGTACTGTCAGGGACCCCAGCGACAGGTGCAGCTCAGTGGCTTGGGTTATGACTCAGGGCGCACGGTTGTCCAGCCGGGGCGCTGGCAGTTCTACTCGGTGGTGCCGGCATCCTCCAGCAGCCAGACCGTCCTCAGCTGGACGCTCGACTCAACCCTGGGATCAACGCTGTTGTTGATTGCGTCCCCCTCCTCATCAGCTGGGACAAGCGGGCTTCCCAGCACCTCAAACCCTGGCGATGCCTTTGTGTCCTTGGCCCCCAGCTTTGTCTGGAACTCAACTGTGTCATCGACACTCCCATCACCGACGTCTGCCTTCGGCTGGGTTATTGCTGTGTTCAACTCCGACGTCAACGACTCAATAACAGGCAGCTTCAGACTGGTCATCACAGAACACAACAATAATTCACGCCTGCACTTCTCAAGCTTGCTGCAGATGGCACTCATAGGCGAGTGAAGTGTGTTGCGCTGCCATGCCGTAATGCCTCAGAGCTGTGCCATCATGACAGCCTGGGTCATTTCGCATTCTGGTATGCTGTTGCCAGATGAGGCGTCTAATGTGTTCTATACTCAGCCAATGTCTGACACTGTGCTTTCACACCTTGCTGTGCCTCCTTATACCACAAGCAGGCAGCGTCTCTGCCCTGGCAATCGTCTTCCTGGCCTTCCTCTCTGCCAAGGTGTATTTGTTGCGGCGGTTCACAGTGCGTGCTATTGCGCGGGAGGCTGCAGCACAACAGGAACTGGCGCGTCACCTGGCTCACGCAGGCAGTGCTGGATCAGGGGTGCCAACGCACATTGTCCAGACGTTCCCCCTGTTCCCCTACTCTGCTGCAACGTTTGGTGCCATGGGCGCTAAGGCATCGCCAGCTGATTCGCCCCACAACATGCTGAAATTGAACAATAAGTGCAGCGGTAACGGTGAGGTACATGGTGGCAGCCTTGACAAGGCGATGGCCATCACCATTCAAGCTCACCAGTGCTCCATATGCATCGGTGACTTTGAGGAGGGCGAGTTTTGCAGGCAACTGCCCTGCCGTCACACGTACCACGCATCCTGCCTGGACCCCTGGCTGCAACAGCACAGCACATGCCCCAACTGCCGCTGGCACCTAGTGGCAGGCGTGTCAAGCCATGTCACCGAGCTGGACGCTGCTGCACAGAGGAGGTGCGCAATCAGGGTCGTGTGGCATTGTGCATCGCAGCGCAGCAACAAAAATCTGTCCAACGCTCCTTCTTTGCTTGGTTCCCTGCCTTCTTAGGCTGCCAGATACGCTTAGGAGCGAGTTCATCACATCACCTTTAATGTCCCAGAGCGGCACATCACCCGCCAGCTTGTCCTCATCTGTGAGCGGAGACAGCCCATCAGCTCATGACCAGGGTGGACTTCAGGGCCAAGGAAGAGATGCAATTGCCCCTGATGTGGCGGCCCTTCCAGCGTCCGAACGACAACTTCTGGCAGCAGCGGTGTTGTCAGCCACCGCCAGTATAAATCAGTCGTGATTCACGACAAACACCAAGATGCGTTGAAAAATTACAGGCCGCTGCATAGCTGCACAAGCCTGACGCCTTAAGCTTGATGCGTGGTGTACCACGTCGCACAATAATTGTTTCAGCGCACTCGTCATTCGTAATACGCTTTTGCATCAATAAGCGCATAGTTTTCAACGAGTTGGCTGAACTTTTCTGCCTGCCGCCCCGATAATGCTCTTTAGCTGAACAATAAGTTTGCTTCGATGTCTTCAGCGCTGTGCAGTTGTAAATGAGCAGCATCTCAAGTCCTGCAACCAAGTGACTGCCGGCAATCACCCGGCTTCCTGCGCAACATGCAGACTGAGCTGCCGAACAGTCTCCACAGAGTCAGCCACCTTAGCAAGGAGGTTCACAAGAGCTATTGCCTCGTTCCGATGCAGCTGTAAAGGATGCGCTTCCGGCCCTGGCTGCTGTGAGAACAGGATTTTAAGGGAGGTGGCGATGCCCAGCATCTGCAACTTGCCCCACATCTTGCACTTTTCGCAGCCCACACAGTCCATCAGCTTGGTGATGTTATGGAAGGCAACCTGGGCAGCAACATCAGCACATTTGCGGCACGGTTGGGCTGCTGCACCATACACTCAGCATGACCAAGTTTATGCAGGTGCCACAATACAAATTATGGCAGCCAGGTTGCAAAAGTGCCATCTCACCTGCAGCTGCTGTTCTAGCTTGACCTTTTCTGCTGGCTCCCTGGCCTGCCACAAAAGACCCTCGTCAAAAGGCTCCGGGCAGGACTCAAGCAGGCGCTGGTTGTTTGTCAGCTGTTGCACCATAGACAGCGTCATGGCGTCCTCCTCTGGTGCACCGGTGTTATAATCCAGAGCACTGAGCACAGGGCCAGCCTGCACCCCAGGGCATCGGAGGCGATCAGCGGCATCAGCAAGAAGGTCGATCAAACCAACACAGGGCGGAAACGACGCACGCAAGACAGCTGCATCATCGTATGCTGCCCTGACTTCAAAAACCCACCTTCATGACAGCTCGCAGCAAGAAGAGGAACGTGAAGTACAGATTCTCTACATAAGGTCTGGCAGCAGGGCCAGTGAAGCGAGTCTTGAAGAAGGGGATGTTGGGGCCCCAGGAGCCTGTGCAAGCAAGCGCCGGTGCACGTCAATCAACTTCAGCAGACTGCAGAACCATGCCTAGCTATCGGGCGGGCCTGACAAAGTGCACAAGTACCAAGCAGCTCACCAGATGTCTCATTGTAGAAGTTTTTAATGATGGAGGCGGTGATGGATGAGTGCATGCCAGAGACCAGGCGGTACAGCACCTGCAGGGCAAAGCAAGGGCACGTTGACAGTATTCCCAAAGTGACAGTGACTGCACAGGACTCGCTAGAAGCCCTTTACAGTTCCAGCCACAGTCGGCTGAGCATCAAGTTGCCGGCAAGCGCACCTGTGTCTCCAAGATCTGGGAATGGGAGGGATCATTGGGACGCCCATGCATGCCATCGAATGCACTCTGAGCATAGATGGCGGCCCAGATGCGGCGAGCGTCCTCACCCTTGTAGCCTGTTCATCAGCAGGGTCATGAAGCACAGGTGGCCACACAGTGCTTCAACATATGCGGTGCAACAGTCAAGCGCCTGCTGAAGCACGCGTTCTGTGCCAAACCTTGTGCTGGTGGAGTGCTGTGCATCAACCATTCCATGCTTACCTGTGTAGCGCTCTGGGTTCAGCTGCAAATTGACGTAGATGTACTCCACATCCTTGTCATCACCTGGAACCCAAGGGTTGTTCAGACCTGACCAGTTTGGCACAGATGACAACTGTGCAGCAACCCCTTCATCCACGCGGCGGTCCACCTACGACGAGTAAATGGCGTCCGTCGCATGAGCAGTTTCGACGCGAGCAGCGTCCTGGTTGAAAACTGGGTTTAACATGAAAGCTTGCTATCCTATTATGTAATAAAGTACTTACTGGGGAGATGGGGTCGGAACATGCGTGCTGATGCTGTTGTTGCTGCTCTGGCACCTGCTCCAGCTGCTTCTGCTGTAGGTGCAGCTGCTCCTCTCGCCTCCAAGACTCCGGCAACTCTGAGTCATCGCATGCCTCCACGCAGCAGTCACGAGAGAAGCACATACCTGCATACAATTGCAGTCAAGGTAGCAGAGAGAGTTCCTTGCCGCAAACGCACATCCAGCTGCCAATATCCAGCTGACCGACAGCCCTATGCAGTGCATTCTTTGTACCTACCTGCATCAGGCCAGAACTCGCAGTCACAGTACAGGTTCACCTGCGCCGTGAGCATGCAACTCAATAAGCACCAGCAATCCACCAGCGATGGCACACACTTGCCCACAACGCTGCATGTGAATCCAAGCTCACCTTGAAGTATCGGAAGAAGGACGCCTTTACCAACCCCGACAGCAGTGGCTGCAGCTCGTGCTGTATAAGGTCTTCTGTGGAATGGAAATCGCACTCACAACCTGCCACCTGTGCACATCGTCAACCCACTGCAAAGCAGTTTAGTGTGATCATCATACCTCACCCATGCTGATCCAACATGGTCTAAGCATGCCCGCACAGGTGATCATGTGGCTGGCCAACGTGCTGCGCACACAACCTGCCTTTCCGTTGATGCCACATGCGGCAACGGGGCCAGTTTCAGTGAGCGCTGCTACGTTGCCACCTGCACGCTGGACCTGCGGCGGCTCCGATGCCAGCTTCGACAGCACAGCATGCGACACACCGTGCACGCCGTAGCTTTCTAACGTTGACTTGTAGGGCTGCAGCACTGGCGCAAACTTGTTGCCGTGGTATACAAGGCCCACGCCCGCAGCGATGGCGAGCACGGCCACTAACACTGTCGATAACGGGCCACCGGCCATGGCTCTGCTGCGTGCGTAGGGCCTTGGGCTTGTTCACATGGGAGCGAACGCCATTGTGTTTATGTGGGGAATTTGAATTTGGACAGCTTGCGCCAGAAATCATCTCCTGCAGAATTGATCTCCTGCAGCATTACAACTGTCCGGAGATGGGCTTGGCACAGCGAGCACACAGAAACATGCCGCCGGACGGGTACCTGCACACACCCAGCACATCCGTTGATGAATCTGAGGAGCAGAGTTGCACAGCATTCACAAAGGCAGGGCTCCATGGCGCTTACCCGTACACAACCTTGTCCAGCAGCAGGCGATGGCAAGCATGACACGTGCTGTCTTCTGTGATAAGCACGCGTTGGCAGGAGAGCTGCGCCAGCTCAGCGCGCACCGTCAGGTTGCGTGCACGTTGCAAGCCCCTGATGACCTGGCACACACAGTACACACAGCGCATGCCTCAATAGGCACGTCACCAGGAAAAGGGTGCGCTATGCTGAATGCTCAGCTTGCATACCTGGGTGTGCCTGCGACGGTGCATCACACCAGCCAGCATGCTGCTCAGCTGCTCCACGGCAACATGCAGAGGCATGCTGTCCGGTAGAGCTGCAAGTACTTGCAGCGGGCTGAGATTACCACCCTCTTCATGCAAGACGCGAACGGCCGCAGCGTAAAGCGGCTGTCGTCCTGACCCAGGGCTGCGCCAATGCAGCAAAGCAGCATCAATTGCATGAGGGACAGGTTGTGGTGAGAATACGTGCCCCCGCGCAACAGGCCTGTCAGCATAGGCTACCCAGTGTTGCCAAGGCTCCAGGTGCAGCCAATGATCTCACTTGAGCAAGAGCTCCAGCAGCACTAGCCATGAAGCATTTGGCGTGCCATCACCCTCCTGGCCATCGTCAGCAGCATCTGCATTGGCAACCCCATTTACCCTTCCCTGCTGCTGCTGCTGCTGCTGCTGCTGCTGCTGCTGCTGTATTGCCAAGGTTTGCTGCCTGCAGTATGCTATAGAGGCGTCAATGTCAGCCATGCGGAATGCCAGCAGCGCCAGCGCTTCAGCGTGGTCGCCAAGACGTGAGAGCAACAGCACTCGCTCCCGCAGCAGCAGCTGGCCCCTGTCAAGCTCCGGCTTGGGTATGCCTATTGATTGCTGCTTCATCAGGGTCCCACTTGGCCCCTCCCCTATGCCTGCAAGATGCCCCTGCTGCTCCAGGTAGCTGCGATGCGAATTGCTGCTCATCTGAAGCGACTCAGCCCTGGCAGCAGCAGTATGTTCCTGCTGTGACGACTGCTCTGCATGCAGTGGAGGTGGTGGCAATGGCCCCAAGGCCGCCAGCACAACTTCAGGGTCATAGCTCAGCGACCTGTGGAGGTGCACCAGCAGCGCTGTCCGCAACCGCAGCAGCCGTGGCACATGCACCTCTGAGGACGGGGCCTGGCTGGTGTTTGTTGGCCCTTCGTCAGGCTGCACTGCTGCTAACAACACACGTACAGCACCTGTGCTGCGCAGCAGGCCTTGCCCCGCTCCAGGACCGGGTGGCAATGAAACACTGTGCCATGAATGTGTGCTCGCAAGCTGAGAAGCGCTGATTCCTTGCTGCTGCCGCTGCAGCTGTGCCCCCTGCTGAGTACGACAGTAGCTCTCAATCGCCGCTAAGCAGCTGTCCATGTCAGGTAGCCTGGCATCAGAGCACAAGTGGCCGCATGACACCGCCTCCTCTACCTGTCTGCTGCCTGCTGTCTGACTTGCTGCGTCGTCGCTCATAGCCTGCAGGCCTTCCTGGCGCAGGCTCTGAACTACACGCTGTACACATTCAACCAACTCAAGAGCCAGCTCTGTCTGCAAAGCTGCATCGTCCATGCCCTGCACGCAAGTTAAGGCCCATGCATACTGTATGAGAGCTTTATGCACTCTCGCCAATGTGGTCAACGAATCCACTTGGGGGCATGCACCGTGAGCGTACAAGGTGGGCAGCGGCACAGCCAATTTGCTAAGCTGCACAGCTGCTAAGGCCAGCAACTACCCCAATCAGCAAGCTCACCCGCTCATACACCAGGTGCTGCAGGTATTCCCATCGGACATCACCAGTGTGACCTTCCAATAGCGCAAATGCAGCCTCCAGCCCAAGGTCGTTGCGGCGACTGCAGCCACAACAATCGCAAGGTAGCAGCAACAGGCGGTGATACTAGGCTTCCACATGCTAACGTTGCCAACATGGAGCACTGTAAGCAGTGGTCTGTGCGGGGCTGTGCTGTGCCAATGGCCAGGAATGACACTTACCGCAGAAGAGTAAGTGCCTGCTGAGGACCAAATGCCAGCAGCCAGGGTAGCTGCTGGGTGAGTGTTGCCGTTGGTACCAGCTGAGCATCCAGGAGCAATGCACCAGCTGCTGCCACTGCCACTGCCTGAGGACTACGCCCCAAGGTCACAGCACCTGATGGTGACGCTGGCTCCTGGATTGTTTGCCCACAGAAAAGAAGGCAGCAAACGGCGGTGAGAAGCCTGGACCTGGGCAACGGCCGTTCAGCACAGCATGTAACACAGCCTCTCACCTGCAGCTGGCCCTCGCACAAGTTGCGCCACACAGCCAAAGCCTCTTCCACGTGCTTGCGTGCCGCTCGCAGCAGGGCCAGCGCGTGCCACCTGCTGGCTGACTCCAGCGCCCCGACAGATTCCCGCAGGGCTGATGTACAGGGCAGTCTTGCCACACTTGCTGCAGCTGCTGCTACGAGCTCCTTCCTAGCGGCAGTACCTACTGCTGGTAATGTGCTGGAGATGCTTGCATGCGTGTGCATGCTTGCAGCACCTGCAGCAACCTCATCGTCATGGCTCCAGCTCATGCCCACAATAGCGGAGCTGCTTGAAGCCTCAGCATGAAGTCCATCCCTGATGCCCCCTGCGTCAGGGAGTGCTGCGCTGCCAAGCGGCAGAGCTGCCGCCTGTACAGTCGTGCTCAATGCCGCTGCGTTGGCAGCAGCAGCTGGGGCTGAGGCAGGTCCCGAAGAGAGAACGGCTTCCAGCAGATCAGTTTGACTGGATTCACACAAAAGAACAACTGCAAGGGTGTCCAGAGCCTCCAAGCAGAGCACTCCTGGTCGCTCCCGCACCTGGGAGATGTGCAGCAGCAGTGGCAGTTTCCATGCAACAAGCGACACTCAGACAATGACGTGTCATACATAGGTACACACATTATGCCTTGGGCATTCGCATGGCCCTTGGGTCATTAAGCAGCACTGCTATTGGCCACACTTATTGCAAAGGGGAGGAAGTGAGCAGTCATTCTGCGCATGGCCTGAACCTCACTTTAAGAATGTAGGACGCGATGTGTGCCTTGGCAGTAGTCAACAAGGCCTCGGCATCCTGAGGGTGCTGGTTCGGGTGTCTCGCCTTGTGGGAGTCCAGGTAGTGGTTGCAGATGTGTGTGAGGCCTGTAGATGGCGGCATTCATAGAACAGCAAATTGCCAGATGCAGCATGCAAACGCAGCCACAGACATCACAACGTTGCCATGACACCCTCCATCCCTGGTCCTTTGACCCAAAGGGGGCAGACATGTATCAGCACCTGCGGAATCACTCCTTACTTTGCAGTGGCCCAGGGCCGTGCAGACCCCAGTAGGGCTTCGCTGGCGGTGCATCAGCCAGCCAACGTCCTGTGACAGATGGGAAGAGCGCCAGCAGGCTGGCTGGCTGCCATGTGTCCTCTTCACAGGATGCGAAGGCCTCCATGGCTTCTGGCACCCGCATGGCACGCAGCAGCAGCAGACCAGCCTGTGCCATGGCAGGCCCTGCCCAAGCCTCCTTGGCGGCCATGGCAGAGCGCGTGAGTAAGATGGCTTGATGGTACCGGTGCTGCTTCAGCAGTTCCCACACCTGCGCAGCAAATGAGCATGATCACACATGAAGTTCCTGGCAAGCGTCGGCTCGATCATCATGCCAGGGCATGTGATTGCTACCTTGGTATGGCTTGCCCCGTCCCAGTTGCCTGGTGCACCAGCAGCAAATGATCAACATAGCGTCTGCCTGCCTGCCAATAGAAGGCAAACTTGCCTGCTGCTCTAGCTCCACAGGCTGCAGGCACAGCACCTCGGTGGACGTCGCCATCAACAGCGCGCCAGACCTAGAATCTTGTATGCATGGCAAGCGAGAACTGGCTGCCACCCATGCATCGTCGTGCGCAAATGGCACCTGCTGCACCTGCAAAAAGCACAAGCAGCATAGAGCAAAGTCTTGGCCTCAGGGCACCCAAGTGACACATGCCAGCGCGGCAACACCAGTCAGATGCAAGTATTCAAAGCCGGGTGGTGCGACTGTACGGCACCGACACCCTGCCGCACCAGCTGGCAATTGCTGCTGTCAAACACTAGGATGGCGTCATCTGTCACTGCCACAACGAAGGCCGGGGTGAGCGCCGCCGCCACCGGCTTGTCAGGAAGCAGGATGGGCTCTCGGATGGCAGCACCCTGCACACCACAGCACAACGACAGCTGAAGCATGGACAGGAACACGCAGCGCCTGCCAAGAGTCTGCATGTGATACAGTGCGTTGGGGGAAGCAATCACAAATGCAGCCCTGAACAATCCCATCCACAGCGTGTGTTAGTACTATGCGTCCTGTGCACACACATTGCATAGCAGTGCTATGATAGCACGTACCCCAAGACACCGTCCAAAACCTCTAGGCGTGAACTTACCATGGAGTCCACAAGGAGCAACATGACGTCTGCAAATAGCACTACGGCCTGTCGGATGGGTTGACATGACGCCAACAGGGTGCGAGTTGTCACACCTGCTGCGACCTCCATCACCTACAAGGCACATCCACAGCATAAACCCAGGTCAACACCACAAACCAAGCCAAAGCAATATCCTGCAGCGTAGGTGTGACAATCTAGCAGCCAGGCGCCATACCTTGCAGCCAGACTGGATCAGCTGGTAGCCTCCTGGTACTGCTGCTAGAATGCCATCCTTGACCCATGCTATATCCAGGACAGGCTCGTGGATGGTGACCTGCGACGTAAAGAACAAGTCACGCAGGGACTAGCTTGGCGTTAGTGCAAACAACAGCCTGCTGCTGCAAAGCCACATTGCTGCCAGTAGCTAACAGCAGACAGCAGTACTCCCCCCGCGACGAGAGGACAGGCTAAAACCCTAGGTGCGCACGACCAGCACTGCCCACACACCCTGGCCAGCAGGTGAGCCGGCTGGGCGGAGTGGCTGATGCCACCCGGCCCCGACGCCACGGCGTACACCAGGATCTTGCTGCTGTATACAGGGCCTGAGGCGCCCACTTGCGCCACCCTTGCAGCTTTGCCCAGTACCGACGATGAACGCAGCACCACGGCCAGGCGAGCAGGTGCCCGCACTGCATCCCCAGCAACCAAGGTCGCGTGGCTGCCCTTGGTGCTCGGAAGCTGGTGCAGCGCCGATGTCTCGTACCCCGCAAGGTGCACGGCACCATCGTCGGTGCGCACCACCAGGCAAAGCGCTACTGGTAAGCAGCACAGGTCAGCGACTTCGGCGTGGCGGGAGATGCGGCGCTCAGACAGCAGGCGGCAGGTAGGCACGGAGCCCGTTGCCACATGCAGCAACTGATGCTCCTCAACCTGGAGGACGCAGCGATGGAAATTTAGACCACGTTGCTGCTCTACTGACAGCAGGGCCATGATGGCCGTGATGTGGAGGCCCCAGGTCAGGTGGCACGTGGGACGGTGCTAGCAGTGCGGTGCATGTTCACCTGGCCATTGCTGAGGCCCAGGAACAAGCGCTGGGAGTCTGAGTCCACAGCAATGCTGGTGATCCTCACTCCATCCTGCCTGCTAAGTACACTCCCAAACGTGAATGCCTTGCGGTCGTGGCTGTGGCCCTGCATCGTGGCCTCAACGCAACACCATAGTAAAACCAACACTGCAAGCAAGCGTGCTGCAGCGAACTTGCCACGGGGTGTGGGAGGTAAGAGGACATAAGGCCCCTGCACGCCTCGCTGCACGCAAAGCAGGCGTGGCAGGCATGTTTCGCATCGATAAAGAGGCATGGGTGAAGGAGTATGAGGACGCCAAGGCTTTGGCGCAGGAGATTGCTCAACTGATACAGGTGAGCAGCAACGGCGCACCTTCAGAAGCCGCAGGGTCACGCGCCGAGCTCACAGGTCTGAGCTGTGTCATGCACTCCGCAGGAGCGCAACGTGAAACATGCCACTGGGGGCCCAGAGGCATCTCGCAAGACGGCCACCGCGCGCAGAAAAATTGGCACGCTTGGGACAGAGAACGACAAGCTGCTCAGCTGGCTTGATTCCGAGGCTGCTGGCAGCCTGTGAGTTGTGGCGCAATTAGTGTGCTGAAGCAGTTTGCAAATGGCCATGCAAAACCCTGGCTGGCTGGTTGAAGTGCCTTGCCGTGCATGGCCGCCCCTTCTGTTACCAGGTCTGAGGCTGAGAAGAACCGGCGGCGAGACATGGTGTACGAGCTGAAGAACAGACGAGAGCAGATGCAGTTTGCCCTCAAGCGCACCGTGGGGCAGTCGGACAGGTAGGCCTATCTGAAACTTACAAGCAGTATGCTTTGTCAGCAAGTCGCTCACCTCTCTCATCATCCCTCTGTCATTGTGTGCACCAGGGATTCGCTTTTTGCTTCGGGCGTCAGCGCAGCACCTGTGCAAGCACGAGAGACCGAGGCGACAGCCGAGCTGGACAACAGGGGCCTGTTGCAGCTGCAGCGCAACGTCATGCGGGAGCAAGATCAACAGCTGGAGCAGGTGGAGAAGACTGTGATCAACACCAAGGTGGGTGAAGTTGGGAACCCACATGTCCCAGCCTCTTGTGCATTGCTGCTGCCACGACTTGAAGGACGAGCATTTCGTCGAATTGTGTCAAAGTCCATCTGTCTGAACTGTCATGCTTCCTGCGCTGCACAGCACATAGCGCTGGCGATTGGGGAGGAAGTCGACCTGCAGACACGGCTGCTCGACGACCTGCACGATGATGTAGAGGTCACACAGTCACGCACCAAGGCCGCCACGTCACGCATTCGGCAAATACTCAAGGACTCATCGCAGTGGAGGGGCGGCTTCTGCATATTCGTGCTGATAGTTACACTAGTGCTGATTTTGGTTCTCATTGTCAAGCTGAGCCACGTGTTCCTCTGAACAGGCGTTCTTGCCAATTATTCCTTCCTCACCCTGCTCTTTATTGCACGTACGTCGACATGTGCCCCCAGTGCGAAGGGGAATTTCACACAACTATAGCGTGCGGGGCCGCCGTGCACAATACGGCCACCGCGCTTGCACATATGTCTGGCAACTTCTCAAGGCCGTTCATGATTTCGGCCCGATACTGCATTTGGTGCTGCGCTACGTGCGGTTGGGCTGTTGCAGGACTGAATTCTGCCCAACACTGCAGGCTTTGGCCTGTTCAGTCCGTGATTACGGGTGGTGCGGTTGAGCTCCCAGGCGCATGTGGCGTTCCCAGGGCCACAGCATGGTGCACGAATGTGCACGCTACAATTATGTGTGGACCTGCGAATTGACAGTTACTTTATCGCCCAGCGCGCCTCACGCGCCCATGGCTGCATGAGTGCCGTATAATGCCTTCGATGCGCGCCCTGGTGGCGACCCAAAGGCTCTAGTGCGCAGGCAGATGCATTTTGCATGCACCAGGTTTTGGGGCCTGTCAAAAGAGGCAGCGCGAGCGATGCTTGGTCACACGCACACATTTCTGCGGTCACTGAAAGCACTGAATGTTGAAAGAGCGGGGTGTTGTCCAAGTGCAAAACGCGACAGGCCCTCTTCAGCAAGATGCAGCTGGGCAGCGTCGCGTGGCAGCACTAGTCGCTACAAATAGTGTGCGCGCATTGGCCGCACGCGAGATGCTCTGTAACACAGGAAGAAGCCCAACCTGACCATATGGCCTTCCATTCCTGACAGTTTGCCAGAGGCACGACGTGAAGCGCGGCGTGCATACAAGCAGCAGCTAATAATGAAGAGAGTCCTGAAAGTCCTGCGCCTTGCGATGCCGTGTGCGCGAAATTACCCTCCGCCCAGGGCCCACATATCGACGTGTGCACGAGACCCTGGCTAGCTAGGAAATGGTGTCCAGTGCGCTGAGTCGCGGTACAATGCGCCGTAGCAGCTCCTTGCTGGGTGTTGTGGTTTTGCTGGCGTGGACAGCTGATGTTTGTGCTCGCGAGACGCAGCGAGAGCTGCAATTGCGGCGCCGCATGAGCCAGCTGCTGCCTCAGGAGATGGAGGCGCTTAAATCGGTTGGCGTGGGCTTGCCAGACACGCTGGAACGACAGCCCGTCACCGCCCCACCTCGAAAGCAAGGCATGGACGAGGGAATCGATTGCGAAGCAACCACATGGTGAGGCGTTTGTTCTCTGTAGCCTCTGAAGCAGCGCAAACTAAGTAGCGACGGGGCACTGCTGGACCCTACCTCTTGGCCTGCAGGTGTGACGACAAGGGCGTCTGCGCTGACATCTGCGCCAGGGGGTCTGTGCGGGTCAGCGCATGGCAGCAGTGGGCAATGCGTTTCCAGGTGAGTTGTGTGCGCTGGCAGGGTGCATAGCCAGGCAACTTCATGACGAGCAGAGTTAAGACAGTGCTGCTGCAAATGTCCACAGATGGCCATGGCTCGCAAGCAGCCGCTGTGCTTCACTCAGCTGCTGGCGACCCACAACTCGGCAATAACGCTGGCAGACGGCTATGGCAACAGGTCAGCCAGTGCGCGCGATGCACTTTCTTTCACTGAGTGTGGCTGGGCAGGTTTGGCTGGGATTGTTGTGTGGTAGATGCATGGCGCCTGTGCACTGCTGCCATTTCATGTTGTGCAGGGACGAGGTTTACTCCTCCTACTTGAGGTGGCTGAAAACGTTTGGTGCTGCCACCACCATCCACACCAACAACCAAGTGCTGTCCCTGACTGACCAGCTCAACCTCGGAGTACGAGTAGTGGAGCTGGATGTTCATTATGTAGCGGTGCGTTGCATATGCGAGGGGCTTGCCAACACGAGGCATTTTGCTTGGTGCGCCAAATGTAAGTCTGCTCTGCACAACTACTGACGGGCCCTTGTTGTCTCCTGGCTTGGTGCTGCGCAGGACGAGCTGCGCATTGCACACTGCGGCGGCCTCCACTCCCAGCTCTTTGACCGCGTCGTGTCACTGGTCAACGCGGTAGCCAAGCTGTTTGGACGGCCAGAGATGGTGTGGGATGCAGAGACTGTGGGCTGTTCGCCATCCCTCAGCAGCATTGCTGTCAAAGACCAGAGGTGCGTGTTGAGCGGACAGTGTATTGCACATCTACTCAGTGGCTCCTCAAATACAGCCTGGATTGTACAGGCCAATACAGGTGCATGCAAATGGTGGGTTGCCGCCAGCCAACAACGACAAATCTGACTCATGTGTGCCTGCACCATTGGTGCGCAGGCTTTTTGCTGATGCGCTTGCAGAGGTCTCTGAGTGGATGAAGCAGCCCAACAATGCTGATGAGCTGGTTGTACTGTTGTTTGATGACCAACCCAACCTGGCTGAGTGGAAGAAGCTGCCACAGATGCTGGAGCAGGTGGGAGGTGCTCTGGCTCACTTCCTTGCCCTCTGTCAAACACACAGTTGCAGCTGCTGGGGCAAGCAGCCTTGCGTGAGGACAGCGGTGTCAACAGACCGTCGCTCACTGTTGTTGCCTGCCCACGTGCGTGCCCACGCTGTGACAGATCTCGCAGCACTTTCCCTCTAACTGGATCCTCACACCATCAGATGCGCAAGCCCTGATGTTGTCAGGACCCAGCGAGGAGGCACCCAGCATTGACGACCTTGTTGCACGAGGCAAGCGCCTGGTGCTACTCAGCGGCACTGACTACGGTGATGATTCGGGCTTTGACCAAATCATCTTCAGCAAGTAAGCTTGACGCAGCTTCAATACTGTGGTTGTGGCAACAGCCTTTGGGAGGTGGTTTCTTATAGTTTTGAAACCCCTGGTGAACCTCGCTTGGGCTGTGCTTGATGGAGTGCTCAGACCTGTCGCTCTGCTCCTGCTGTGCATGCTCAAATGTTGCGCAGCAACACCATGCTGGCGCTGTGCCCCTACAATGAGGCCTGGATGGAGCACTTCACCTTTGACAGCAAGAGCGGCAACGCAACCCCCATCGCACTGGGTGCGACCGTGCGCCAGCGCCACGGTCTCAACCCGGACATGTGCTACGTGGAGAAGCCCACGCATACACATGCCCATGAGCTGCGGCATGAACTTCTGTTCACGGGGCAGCTGGTGCGCATGCCATCCTGCGAGCTTCTGTATGGCCCTCTGGACTGCCACTTCAGGGCAGGGGAGCCAAACAGGGGCTTGAAGCTGGATGAGGAGGCATTGCAGCAGGTGACAGCCTGCGGCCTGAACTTTCCAGCGCCAGACACGCTCACGCCTGATCGTGCGGCTGCACACCTGTGGTCATGGTAAGCATGCTGACTTGCCTCACAGCTGCAAGAGGAGGCAGACCCTCACAACTGGGTCTAACTGTCATCAAGCCAGCTTACTGCGAGTGTTTAACTGCACTTGGCAAACCATGGCCCTCACATGTTGCTCATGGCTGACCCTAATTGCCGCTGCCCTCAGGGCTCCTGACAACCCGCATGTGGATCAGCAGGGCTCGTTGCAGCATGGGACGGGACGTCATGTACAAGCCACAGGCAGTGCTGCTCCTGATTTGCACGAGGATGCCGCCTGCGCATATGCTCACGCTGCAGATGGGCGCTGGCGCACTGGCCCATGTGGCCCATCTGTCAATCTAGAAACGGTAACTGCATGTCGCCAGGCTGAGGGCCGGCCGGCAGCTTCTGCAAAGCGGTTTCAAGGGCACAGCATTCGCCAGCCTGTGCAGTCCCCGTTTTGGGTTCTAGTGCCACTGTCTGACTGTGCGAGCACCAGCTGCTGCCCTGCTGGGTACGTTTTTGATGTGCCACACACAGCAGTCGAAAATCTGTTGCTGAAGCAGGCCATGGAAGCGATAGGGGTGGACCGGGCACTGCTGGCGCTCAAGCCGCCAACCTACTACCCACCATGGCTCTCACCGGCATCAACCCCAGCCACCCCAGCTTCCTAATGTGTTCTCTCAGTTTGCGCCAGCGGTCCAACAGTTTTGTTACGACCTTGTTTCTAACATCTTACATGTACCAATCCTCAGGTTGTTGTTTTTCCGGCCAAGGTGCAGCCAGAGGGGCCTGGTAGCTGCCACGCTCGTGCATGAAGTTGCTGGCTTCGGGGTTGAAGCTGTTGCGGGGGCTGCGGCTGACCAGCGCCGGTGTCCCACCCGTGCCGTACACAGTTGCACCATTGTACAACAGCACATCCTGCACAGTTGCAGACAGTGAAGGAGTGCATGATGAGGTCGATTTACCAACCATTTGCGCTGCCTTTTTCGTAACAGAACATGATTTTTGTGGTATGGCACCTGCTGCTCAGACAATCTATGCTGCAGTGCATTTATTGTTCGCTGAGGCCGCAAGCTGCAATGACACAATACCACGTATTTGCAAAACTGCGCTCCTCACCTCACAGAAGATGCCGTGCTCCTCAGTGGCGCCGTGCATGCCCTTGCCCTTGCTGTAGCTGAGAGGGGGGGCGCAAACAACTACGTGTTGGAGCAGATGACAGCAATCTACAATTTCCAACAAAAACAATTGTGTGCGAAAACGGGATTGTGTCTGTACATGGCTGTGCTCGGAGTGGCCATGCTCAATGTGGAACTAATGTTCCGTCACATCACAGCGCAACGGAGCCTCCAGCCTGTGCTAGGACATCAACATTGGTAGTCGTTGCACTGCATGTTCACATTCGCATGTACGCATGTATGGCACATAAGTTATATATAGGTTTTAGGGTTCAAACCCTATATGCGTACACGCAAATGTGAACATGCAGTGCAACAACTACCAATATTGATATCCCAGTACAGGCTGGAGGCGCCGCTGCGCTGCTACTGTGCAGAGCTTGGATAGTGGCATCCACAGGGGCGTACACCGTCAGGGATAGGGGCTGGACAGGTATCCTGGTACTCTACTGCTGGCCCTGTACACCCCCTCAACCCTCCCCTTCGCCTAGGCCCAGCCAGGCAGCAGCTCCTGCCAGCCCTCCGGCACCCTCAGTCGCAGGACCCGAATCAGCTCGCCGAACCTGTATCCCACTGCCTTGTTGGTGGGGCAGTTGTTGGTGTTGTTGCCTGCAAAGTCCACCTGCCTCAGCACCTGCCGCTCCTCCGCCAGTGCTGCATCGGAGTGGGTCCACCATATGCCCAGCTGAAACCCTGCATGCTGCAGTGTATCAAACAGCCTCCACTTATCTGCCTCACTCCAGGGCCCAAGGTGACCGTGTGTGCCTGCATAGCCAGGCCCAACTCTGCCAGGCAACCTGCAAAGCTTCAAAGTGGTCAACCACCCCACAATGCTCACTGGCTCAACGCAACCAGCTTGTACTGCATTCAGAGTTTTGTTCCTTGCGCCCACCTGCAGCGTTCATATAGTTGGGGTCCGCACCAGCCCTGAGCAGTGCCTGAGCACATTCCAGCCTGCCGCGATGGCCGGCGACCATCAGGGGCGTGTACCCCTCAGGGCACTGGTAAGTCACGCCAAACACATAGTTGACGTCAGCGCCGTCCTCAATCTTCTGATACACCTGCGAGGGGAGTTTGCAGGGGCGTGTTTTTACCGTGGTCCTCTTCCCCTTTTCCTAGCGCCCGAAACCTCATTTCGCGCCCTGCGCGCCCAACGGGGCCCAGCTTCGTCACGTCGTCCTTGACGATGGCGTTGTACATCTCCTCCGTGTCCCGTGTCGTCTTGACAAAGCCCTCCTTTCCAGCAGCAGTAGGGTCTAGTAGTCGGGATGGAAGGAGCTCCGGCCAACGCCCCACTGCTTCTCCACCGCCTCCTGTGCCTCCTTCAAGCGCTTCTGCATGATGGCTTCCATGGCTGCTATGCGGTTGTGGGGTCGTGGAGAATGCCGGCGCCAGGCAGGCTCTGTCAGACCTTGGACTGCACATTTTCACACAGTGTGCAGATGCATCGCTAGCGGCTGAGCGCGCTCCCCAACCCAGCCTGGTCATGCGTTCTCTCATCCGCAACGCACGCACCTTCTCTGGCGTCGCGCCGCGCCCCTGCAAAGCCGTTGGTGCGCGCATAGGGCTAGTGGCAAAGGGCTAGTGGCAGACGGCGCGGCAGCAGCAGTTCTGCATGAGCCCAATTGCAGCACACCAAGGCTCTGGGCAGCTGGCAGGAAGGCTGGTGGCAGAAGCATTGTTCTGCAGGCTAGTTTTAACGCCCGCCGCATGCACCGGCTTGCAGTGAGCGCTATGGCTCCGGCAGCTGCAGCAGCGCCTGCACCGACCCCTGTGGTGCAGTTTAACAAGCTGAAGGGTGTTCTGTTCGACATTGATGGCACGTTGACCAACAGCGACCCGCTTCACTTCAAAGCGTGAGCTGATGCATGCAAGACCACCCGTCACATGCAACCAAACAGCACTGCACCTGATGGGTGATCGGAGTTTGCTGCATCGCAGGTTTCAGGACATCCTGATGGAGATGGGCTACAACGATGGCAAGGCCATTGATGAGCACTTCTTCAAGTGGGTGTGCAGGGCATGTGCCACCAGCGCCCTCAGTGGCAGCAGTTCGCATGCAGACGTTCAAGTTACTAGCAGGTTCATCAGCGGGATGCTGAAAAGCAGATTGCCCATCTGCCAGGACCTGGATTGGATTTGCCGGGCACATCACCAGCAGTGTTGCTCAGCAACAGCGCAAATAACCAGACAGGGTTTTGAGAGGGGGGTGGCCGAGGGCAGTTACTTGCACATGTGCCACGCGGCTGGCACATCCTTTTACCTGATGGCGTCCTGCACGCGTGCATGCTACAGGGTGCACATCAGCGGTCGCCACAACCCTGACATTGCAGCGGACCTGTTTCCTGACTGGCCAGAGGAGCGTCGCACAAAGTTTGTCGACGAAAAGGAGGCGCGCTACCGGCGTATGGCAGGTGAACACCAGATGGATTCTGGTACGAGAGGTCGTTGACACTATGCTCGCTTTTTAATCTGGCTGAGCTGCTGTGCCTGTGTTTGTAGAGTCGGGGTTGAAGCAGCTTCAAGGTCTACCTGAATTCCTCAAGTGGCTAGACTCACGCGCGCTGCGCAAGGGTGCTGTCACCAATGCGCCCAAGGCCAACGCACTGATGATGCTGGGAGCTCTGCACCTAGACAAGTATTTTGAGGTGGGTTACCGACCTGCAAGCGCTTTACCAAACTGCTCATCAGCTTGACGATGCTGAGATGGCATGTGCTGCTGCCCGTTCGCTGCATGTGATAGACTCTGGTGATTGGCGAGGAGTGCGAGCGGGCAAAGCCATTCCCTGATCCATACCTTCAGGGTAAGTCCATGCAGCATTGGTAACGCTAAGTCCAACAGGCGCAGCACAACGTTTAGATGACCAAGGCCTGGTCTTGCACATTGCATGTCCTTTTAGGTATGCAGCGGCTTGGGCTGACTGCTGATGACACGCTGGTTGTGGAAGATTCACCCTCAGGCGTAACGGTGAGGAGAGCGTGATGAAGAAAGGGGGGTTGGAGGACACTGTCTTGCGGCTTGCTTTGACCTGTTTCTGTCCGTTATTCCTGCAGGCAGCAGTGGCAGCTGGCATCAAGGTGATTGCGCTGACCACTGGCCAGTCAGCTGAGGCGCTGCATGCCGCTGGCGCAAGCTATGTTTGTGAGAACTATGACGACATCCTGAAGATGATTAAGGACCAGCAATGATTGTGGGTATGTCATGTTGCGTTAAGTGCTTCTCGTGTTGATTGCCTTTCATTGAGCGTGGCATCGAGTGTGTGTGTGTGCCATTGCCTGTCTGTCCGCCACCTTCAGAGACACGGCGCGCATTCATCCAGCCATAACATGGCCTGTTGCTTTTACTTTGTCCAGAATCGGGCGGTCCAGATCATTGTGAGGTCACGTAGCTTATTTTACACAGCGAGGCATACACCTACAGCTCCACTGGAGCTGTTCCACCACTCAGTCAATCAGGGGGGGGGTGCCACCAGTGGTTTAGCTGCGCACCCCGACGCTTTGGCGGGTACGCCATCTGGCCTGGGTTGGGCCAGATGCCACATTGTGCTGCTTGGACTCTTTAATTCCATTGACCAGGTGGAGTTGTCCACGCAGATGGCAAGCTTTGACTTTTGTTTCTGGCCCTCCCACACTTAGCTTCAAAGTTACAAGGTCGTCAGCTCTGCAGCTCTTCGTGACATGGCCTTCAGCACCTGGGGTTCTAGCTCTGTGCCAACGCCGCACGTCTGGGGTGGCGACTCAGTCACCGACCCAGGCTGTAAACGGCTCCGCTCCGAACTCTCACATGAAGACGAGCGCATTGAAGAAGCCGGCAAACGTGCCAGGATACAGCATGAGCAGCAGGAAGAAAAAGAGGTGCCGGCATGTGGCTTAGCTGTTGCAGCCATGCAGGATGCAGTGGATGAAGGCGGCCGCCCAAGCAGGCACAGCAACTCAGCAGGACCCAGCCGCACAGACATCACGACAGCCTTTGTCAAAGGCCTGAAGGCGACGCTGGCAGATGGGGAGCTGGACGCGCTGTTTGCGTCTGCTTGCGGAGGTGTCAAAAGCGTGCGCCTAGTCCGTGACCCACATGGCAGGTTCAAGGTGAGTGGCAGGCTCAGACGGCCACATAGCCTGGCAATCAACGCTGGCACATGATGTTGAAGCATGTGGGGCACCACATCAAGCATGCGCTCCATAATGCTGCTGTGGCTCATGCGCATCACGCTTGCAGGGCTGTGCGTACATTGAATTCGTGGACGAAGAGAACCTTCAGCGAGCATTGGCACTGAGCGGCAGCGATTATCAGGGCAAGCAGCTTCTCATTGCAAGGTCACAGCCCCCAGCTCGCCCACAGCGGCAGCCAGCTCCTGTCGCAAGCCCAAACACCGGTCATTCTGGCTGCATACCAACCTATGGTGGCCACCACCGACACCACATCCAGCTGCAGCCAGGTGAGGGCAAGGCCTTGTTGCGGGTGGCTACCTTTGGCGTTGGCAGCTGAACAGGCATGACGCGTGCTCTGCCCTGCATTCCAGAGAGCGTCAGGCATGGCACACCAGCCTGTTCACTTACTTCCATCATCCACATGTGCCATCTTGCGGTGTGCATACTCTGGTGTTGCAGGACAGATGACACCCGCGGCGCCACCATTGGCAGAGCCCTTGTCAAATGGTGACTTCAGAGAGCTGCTGCTCATGAGAAGAATGAAGCCAGAGAGGATGGATGTCATGTGAGACAGCAAGCGAAAGATAGGCTTTTTCAGGTGCAAAGACAAATTCAATGTTGTGCTCCTTGACGTACCAGGGTATGGGCAGGGGCGTTTCAAATGTCTGTCGTGGCATGACTGACTGTCACCGTTACTCCACGTCACGTTGGGCGGCATATGCAGGTGATGTCCACACCATGAATCAGCATCATGGATCGTGGATTGACCGTGGGGGCACGACTTGAACTGGCGCAGTTTAACAGCATCTGGGGAACAAATGCGCAAACTTTCTGTGCATTGCATGACATACACAAACTTCAACACATGCCATTGTGCACGCGATTGCACATTCCTTTAAAGCAAATGCAGGTTGAAGGGACTAGGTTTTGCCGTCCAATGCCTGCTAGGGGGCTGTGGGAATGCCTGCCTGCTTGCCTGGCGATGCTGCGGTGACATAGGTGGATGCCATCTGACACTGCCATGTTCGTGTTGTGCCAAAGCTGCATGGCGAAATTCAGTGCGCAACACAGCTGCTGAGTTTACAGCCGCGGAGCTCATCTTGGAGGTCGGTCACAGGGGCTTGACTTGAGCACAACTCCCGCTGACCCTGGCCCAGTGCACTAGGGGCGAGTTGCGACCTGAGTGTCAAGGTGGCTGAAGCTGGCACATTGCGCAGTGGTCACACGGTGGTGCCAGCCGACACCCAACTCTTTATGCCAATTTCATGCCGTGTGACTGGCCTCTAACTGAAATCATCCATCACCAGGTGGGTCACAAGAGTCATCAATGGCAGGCACGCATCACCCATTTGAATGTGCTGGAGCCAAGCCTCCCTTGATATGCAAGGACACACAGCCATTCTCATCAGCAACAGTGCTCAACCAGCAGAAGACTTAGAAGACAGCAGAAACACGTGTTGAGAATGCAGGAAAACGTTGTTGCAGGGACATCTGACAAGTTTCCAACCATGAATAATACCTCACACACACATGAAAGCGACGGATTCGTCAGTTGATGCGCGACACAGGGACCAGAGCACAGAATGCGACCACCAGTGTGTGACAAGTTGTCGGCACTTCTATTGAAGCTATGCTAGCGTGATCCCTGGCAATGCGGGGTTTGAGCGCATCCTGCTCACACCCTGCTCATAACGCCTCCTTGTGCCTGCCAGGTGCATGGCTGGAGTAATGCATTTGCTGACTCGCAGGCGTGATGTGAAGAGCTGCTGGACGTCCTGTACCACCCTCCTCCCACCCAGAGGCAGCGCTGAGGGGCTGCTCTTCTGAGTCTGCTGCTGCTGGCTGCCAGGAAGGATGCGCATGATTGCTGGCGTGCTTGGCTGTCATGCGCTGGACCAGGGATGCAACCCACGACATTGATTGGGAAGGAGCAAGGATCATGCCCCACACTAAAACGGCAAGGCCCAGATTCAGCAGCTCCACGTAATGCAAGCCCATGTGCACATAAGGGGTCCAGCGCCGCGGGAACAATGGGACAGTGTAGATGACCTGATCACTTGGACCTGTGAGTGCCTGTGTAGTGACCTGACCGCCAGGTGTGACGACCCCACTCACGCCGCTGCTGCTGCAACGGATGATTGTGAAGCCACCCTCCAACGCACGCAGCTGGTTGCCGCTGAAGTGGCGGGGGCCGACTGCGCCCCAGGTCCAAGAAGGCTGCAGCATGATATCAACCCCTTGCTGTGCAGCCGTCATGGCAAAGTGTGCGTGATCCAGATCGAAGCAGATGGCACCCGACAGACGACCAAAAGGTGAGTCATGAATGGGAAGGGTTGCATCACCTGTCACACAGGCAGGAAGGCAGCACTTCACGGCTGACATGTAGCATGTTGGAGAGTGACAAGAGCTGCCACCGCGGGCCACACTTTCAAGCAGTCAAGGTTGCAGCTTGCACACCTGGAATGACTTCTGCCTCCACCACCGGAACAGGGTAGGCCTTTTGGTAGTTCCAAGCCACACTGCCGTCCTGCTGCAGCAGCGTGAAATGGTTGGTGTACAGCTGCCGATCGGGGTGCCATGCCTGGTAAGAAAGACCCAGGTAGGAGCGGTTGCCATGCTTGTTAATCAGCTGGCGCGCCTGCCGCAGCAACTGCTCCTCGCCGTCTGGGAATGTAACGTTCACACACTCCTCGGCCCATAGCACCAGGTCGTCGCCAAGGGCGAATCGTGATTCAGTCCGCTCCCAAAGACGTGCCCAGCCCGGCGTGCCAGGATTCTCTGAGCTCTCAATGAGGCAGGACGCCTGCACAGGTTTGTAATCGAAGCCATGGTGGTGAACAGTGTCAACATTTCAAGGCTACAATGCAACGAGGCTGTGCACATAACAACCTGCATGAAGGTCCACCTACCTGAATCGTGCGTGGCAGCATCGTCTCCACGTTGACTTGGTAAAACATGCCCGCCTGTGCCAGCAGGCCCCCGAGCGCTGCCACCAGACACCATGCCATCAACAGCAGGCCAGTGACACGGTATAGGGCCGGCGGCATGCCTGCTGGGGTACCATACGCCATGTTCCTGGTGCCTGCACCTGTGACCGATCCCTGCCTTTCAACTGACCCTGCCTTGGCGGCCGCCATGTTGCTGCCAAGCTTGGTTACATCATCGGTAGAAGGCAGTTGTTCATATGGGCGCCTAGCGACGGCAGGCGGAAAGCTGACGCTGTCACGGCCGAGGAACGCAGGGCTGGCTGCTGTCAAGTGCAGGTATGCCACTGCAGCTGTGGCAGAGATAAGCGCCACAGCGCCGGCCACACCCCATACAGCACACATCTGGCGTAGGGGCTCATAGTCCATCACAGCGTTGCCAGGTGAGACGAAGCTGCTGATCGCGAAGGCTGTGAGAGTGTGGGTGCAGGTGCTGAGGCAGGGGTACACCAGCACCACGACGATGGTGCCAGGCCACTTGTTGCAAGCCAGGTGCGTGCCCAGAAGTGCAACAGCCGTGGTCAAAGAAGAGATGGCAACTGCAAAGCCAAACGCTGCAGCCAAACTCGTGAGGGTCGTGCTGGGGAAACTGAGCACGCCTGTGGACGTGGACGTCAAAGTTGGAGGAGTCAGCATGCTTGCGTGGCGTATAGTGCTGCAGCAATTGCATGGTAACCGGCAATGCTCACCTGCAAATGCAATCGTGCCACCCAGAGCATTCGCAGCTGTGATAATTGCTGCGCCCATCAAGTGCCACAATCTAGGCCGTCGCTCGCCCCATGTAGGCTTCAGCAGCACCAGACGGTCGTATGCTGCAAGGGCCACTGCTGGCTGTATCCATGCAAGGATGCTCACTGGCTCAAGGCTGTTGCCAAAGCCACTAAGTAGAGCTGAGCTCAGTGTCAGCAACGCTGTTATGATGACGTCTGTTAGTGCCATGATTACATGCCAAAAGCAGGCGGTGAGCAACATGCGCACCACTTTGGCGCACCTCAACACTGCAACCAACCCCACACTTTCTCACCACCACGCCTCCTGCAGCTCCTCCAGTGGCGTTGTGCACAATGCTGCTGCGCCGCTGCTTATCTGCGCGCCGCGTTGCTTGTCAGGCATCCCCTCCCAGACAATTTACCGCCAAAGCAACAGCAGGTGGCAGTGCCTGCACCATTTATGGTGCGTGTGTTTTGCCTTACAGCCAGCTGCCAACCCAGCTCTTATACCCTGCTCATTGTGACCTTACTGCTTATATTCTCGTGTGCAGCACCGACGGAAAGGGGTGTGGAGTACCTGGCAGCGCAACTAGCACAGTACCTGCTTCCAGGGGACTGTTACCTGCTGTTTGGGGACGTCGGAGCTGGCAAGTCAGTATGGAGCCGTGCCTTCGTCCGTGCTGCAGCAGATGACCCAGAGCTGCCCGTGCCATCACCAACGTACCTGCTGCAGAACATCTACGATGACCATGGCTACCCCGAAATCCATCACTTTGACCTTTACCGCCTGAACAGCGAGCAAGACTTGGTGCGACTTGACCTCAGCGAGTCGTTCACGAAGGCTGTGAGCCTTGTGGAATGGGCTGAGCGGCTGCAGCACAACGCTCCAGACGACCACCTTGCAGTACACATAAAAATCATCGAGGAGCAGCCTCGGCTTGCGGCAGGGCAGGTGCAGCAACATGACAGTCCGAGCTGCTACCCTAGCAGTCAGCAGGGGCCCCAGAGTACCACGGTCGATGATGTCAGGGATGAGGAAGGCGCGTACTCAGACAAGCGCTGCAGACAAGTCACTGTTGTCCCTCACGGAACCATGTGGCGAATGCGTGCTCAAGTACTAGCAAACACGCTGAGCAGTTTACCACGGACAGAGGATGGAGGCTTTCTGACATTCTGAAGTACAATTGTTTGGATGCATGTGCTGTTGCAGCATTTTGGTGGAAACCTGACTGACAAAGCATTACAGCGACACCGGCTGCAAACCTCTATCCTCGCATTGAAACAACACTTGCGCTTCCCAGCCATCACCATGAAGGCTATTGCATATGTGATTCAGCCAGGCGTCAACTGCTGGATGCAGTTCTGCTTCTGCATGCTCAGCATCCTTGTCCTCACAACCGTTGCCACGCAGTAGGTGTGTTGGCACAGAGAAGGCACTGAGCGTCAGCCCCGCTGGAAAGAAAGTCTCGCCAGCCTGTAAGCTAGCCTTCCCACCCTCAGGCATAGGTTTGGACTTGACCTGGCACACGGTGATGTCTGTGGTGGACAAACACTTGGCGGCCAGCTGAGACTCGTCAACGTCCTTCACAACATATATGATAGGGTAGCCCAGCAGCCAGCCGTTGAGTGTTGGCATGACCGGCAGCCCAACCAGTTGCTCCAAGTCGACGACAGCCACCCCAGGCGCAGGCAATGATGCCACAAGCCATTGTTGCAGTGGTTGAAGCCCTGACAGGACAGCCTACAGGCAGCAGACATCAGCACACATCAAAAGGCACTGCAACTTTCAGCCTTTGGCTATGCGCCCACTGCAGGTAGCTCAGAGGACACGTACAAGGAGGACCGGAAGAACGCGTTGATCACCCACCTTTACGCTAGCAGGGTCAAGGAAATACGGCGATAGGCCTGTCATGGACGAGAAGGCGGCAAAGCCGATCATTAGCGGATCTGCACACGCACTCTCAGCTGCCAATGCTGCGTCAAGCCTCTCAATAGTCTGCTGCACGTTGCAAATTATGTGACAATGACTGCTCCATGACAGCAGGGCCACTGCATGCAGGAAACAGGCATGGCAGAAAGATCAAGCTCTCTCATCATGACGCCAGGCTGAAATCGTGTGCATCCTTGCAATGTGTGCCTACGCTGGACACCCGACACTGGCTGCAGAGCCTTCAACAGGGACACCAAAGGCTTGGCATCCGTGAATGCGTAGTCCAGCAACACCGCAGGTTTGGCGCGCTGCACAAGCAGCAGTATGTCCCAGCATAGCTGCGGCAGGGCCTGTCGCAGCTGCCTGGACTTGCAGTGTGCCTTCACAGCAAATGCATGGGGGTTGCTTGAGCTGCAGCTGCAGGCTGCTGCAACACGTGTGTCTGCAGCGCATTCACCTCAATAATCTGTGCCAGGACCTGGGGCTGGATGGCCATGAGATGAGTGCAATGCTGTCAAATGGTGGCGCGCAGACTATCATTTGTCCACACCTTCAGCACTGTTGCATCGGCCCCTTTGCGTAGCAACCGGCGATCGTAGCGATGGCAGGAATGATGCCTCAGTCCGTGCAGCAAGTGGAGAAGGCGGTGGAGTCGATGATGCAGGACATCCACCGCGATCTGCTGCAGCCCATGCAGAAAGAGGCGTTCCTGTGCTGCGCGCGCTGCTGCGACACGTCAGACGGCATGCAGCAGCTGCAAAACTGGTGCGCATGCAGCGTGCGGCCGGCAGGCGCTGTTGCCGCCATTTTGGATCCCAAATGATGGCCCACCTGCACCTGCATGCCTGCAGTGTTGAGCGTTGCTCACAAGGGTCGGCTAGAACGCAAAAGCTCATCCACTCGCACATCCAGGAGCTGCAGGTACGCAATGGTGGCAAGGAGGTGCACTGGGATGGTTGAGGCAGACCACAACAAAATCACCTTTTCCACCTGGTTTGCATCTTGTACAGGAGCGACTGCAGCGATGTGCGAGCCGGTGCCAAGATCTTGCACGGGTGAGGCAAATGGGGCTTGAAGCAGCTGTCGTCAGGCGGAATGGTCGCTGCTCAAATCTTACACACTGCTCCCTGCCCGCTGAGCACAGGATGGTCTGAGCTTCGACCCGTCACCTAGGGAGCAAGAAAAAGCGCAGGATAGGTTCAGCTCATGTATGGATGAGTGTGGCAAGGAGTGCCTGGACAGAATTCCAAAGCTGAAGGCGGACCTTATGGCGCAGCTGAGGAAGATGTAGGGCTTCAATTGGGCTTTTCCGCAGCTGTACGCTCTGCTACTGGGGACTGCTCAAGCAGAATATGCATCCACTGAACCTGCAAACACTGTTTGGTGTGTTCTGCTGTGTTGCCAGAATGAGGGCCTTGAAAACCCATCAGTTCAATCATATGCTTCAACAACGCATGTCATTTTTGTGAGACTTGGTACATGCGGCAGCGCACCACGATTCACAGGGCAGCCCTGAGCGATTGGTTGTGCGCATGGCAATGCCACTGAGATGGGGAGGAGGTGTGAAAGATCCAAGCTTAGTCATTCCCCTTGAATCAACCTGGTGGGATTACCGCCTGACCGAAGCGTGCAAACAGCATGCAAGCCTTGCAACAGCAAACTTACAACGCTGAACGCTTCAAAATGCTTCACAACAGCTACAAGCAACCCGTCAAAATAATTTCAAGCCACAAACAACCCTGCAGCGGGGAAAAGTGCTTGCGTGTAGTGTGCTTGCTTGCAACTAGAAGTGCGTGCCTGTGCGCCTGCAGCGGGCTGGCACACAGCAGGTGAGCACTTGCCCAACTCATTTGAATTCGTGTCCTCCACGTCATTCAGCAGAGTGGCCACGCGCAGACACACTCTAGGTGTGCGGAACAGGGGTCATGTCCGCCACCTTGACGCAGCAGTGGCCCTTCTGCATGCTGACGTCCAGCGCCAGCAGCACCTTCTGTGTGGCACACGCCAGCTCCATCCAGCGCCTGTCCGCCTTGGCCCCCTTGTCGCGCATGTTGCGGATGATGTTGCCAAACTCCTCCCACAGGTAAGACTCCTGGGGCTGGGGCAGAGTCACCTGGCGCGGTCAGACACGGAAGGGTGGCCAGAGCAAACACACAAAGTGTTACAGAAAGACAAACATCTGGTTCAAGACCGCATGGACCAGCTATGGTGAGTACAGGTGCAGAAGAACAACAAAACGCAGCACGCCAGGCATCAAGACTGGGCGCCTGATCTGCTGACTTGTGGCAGCTGGGCTGCATTGCAGTGTGACTTGCAGTTGCTGCACCTCTGAACATGCAATTCTACGAAGGCAGGTGGAACCGCGCTCACCCAGTGGTCCAGGCGCTCAGTGAGGTCAGCCGTCTCCAGCTCGCCAAAGCGATGGTTGCAGGTCTGGGTGAAGTAGCACTTCTTCTCACTGCGAAAGGCAGGGCAGACGTGAAAGCACCAGCAGGTTGTAACTGCTGCTATCAATAAAGAAGCGCCAATACTTTCTGGCCGCTGCACAACGCCACCCAACTATGCCCAGGGCATTTGCACCATGCGTTGTGCTGCATAACGAGACAGCTGAGCGCTTACTTGAACGGCACCTGGAAGTCGCGCAGGTACACGCCGGCCTTGGGGCTGAAGATCTGCAGCAGCACAGTGAGCAGCAGGGTGCATCACAGCGCAGCAGGGTGCAACCGCTGCTGCAGCTGACAGCCATCCCCACACTTTTCATCGCAGGTCCAGTGCTGCAGCATGCTCTGTCCAGCCCAAAGGTCATCAGCCAACAACACTTACCTCCAGGACCTGGGTTAGGGCCTGGTCAAACCTGCAAACAACAGACACCACAGGGCAGTGTGCGATCAGACATGGCACGAGTGGCGTGGCCATTGTGATTGGCCCCGTGCAGCGTGATTGCAGCAGGCAAGCGCCTGAAGCACAGTAGCAGTGGACAGCGGCAGCCATAGCAGCTCACCCGCAGGTGAACACAGCGCGACGCCTGGGAGTGCCCGGCCAGATCATGGTGGCAGCTGCGTACATGGGCACGCCCCTGTCGTTCTTCGTCTCGCCTGCGCAGGGGGAAATGCATGCCAGCAGGTCTGTTGCAGGTCCTGTTGCAGCCGTGGCGCTGCCACAGCCCTGCAGTGCTGGCAGGTAGTCAGGGCAAAGGGCTTTGGGCAGAAAACAAGGTGCGCCAGCAGTGCAGGTTGACTACCCGTCCTACACAAGGGCATGGCAACTACAAACTGTGCTTTGCTGTGCTCCAAAGCGCAGGATCCCTACCAGGGTGCGCGACCACCATCTCAGGAAGCTCGCAGTTGTAGGCCCAGATGGCGGCGCAGGCGCAGTACCAGCCCTGGTCACCCAGGCAGCCCAGTGGTTCGGCCTCGGGGAACGCACGGATGTTGCTGCGCTGGAACTCGTCGCCAGCTACGGGGAGTGGAGCACACACCCAGCGCAGACGCGGCGCACATGTGTTCTCAGCGTACGTGTGTTCACAAAGGCGGTCAAAAGCGGCAAAGTGGTGGCGGGTGTGCCGATGACGTGCTTGGAGCTGATGGGCTTGCACAGCTGTCATGGCCTGACGCTCGCATTAGCTGCCAACGCTGTGCTGCCAACGCCGTGCATAGGTGGCTAGGTGCGGCCCGCTGCACATGCACTCACTGTTGTAGGTCAGGGTGGCGTTGACATGCACAATGGGGCCAAACCTCTGGGTGTTGCGGATGATGGACTCCATCTGGCGCGTGCGGGGGTTGTGCGTCCTGTCCAAAAGGCCACAGGGACACGGCAGATGAGGGCTTGAGTTTGACCTGCAACCAGCATTGCCAGAAAAATACCCTGCGCAAGGTGCTGTCCTGGCACATGCAGCCTGCGCCTGCTATGCCTGCACACACGCACCACATGGTCCCATCCATCAGCTGCACGTTGTACTTGTCGCAGGCCTGACAGATGGCCTTCAGGTCCTCAGGGTTGGCAGCGAGGGGCTTCTCCAGCACAATGTGCAGCCCCTTGGCAGCAGCCTTCTGCACCCACTCCACGTGCTGAGCAGAGGGCAGTGGGATGTAGACCTGGGGGCAGGGCGGGGGTGCAGGGCAGGGCGGCAAACCATGTTTGGCTGGCTGCGGCCAGCGATGCTCAAGCGAATGCTGCATTGCTGCGCTGAGTGCTGCCCACCCTGTTGCTGCCACTCACCGCATCCAGGCCTTGGATGTTGAGCACCTCGTCGTAGCTGCCGTATGCCTTGCAGGCAGGTGTCAGAAAGGACTGCAGCTCCTGCACAAACTCCTCCGCCTTCTCCAGTGAGCGGGACCCGATGGCCACCAGCTCTGCAGGGGCAGGGACAGAGGGCGGTTGCGGCCCGGTGCTCGTGCGTTGCAGCAGCGGCAAGGCAGCACAAGCTCATCGCGCTGCTGGCTGGTGCGATGCCGCGTGCCCAGGCCTCACCGACGCCATCGGCCAGGCTGATGCCGCGCGCTGTTTTGCGCACGATGTTGGCCGCACACAGGGCTCCCACGCGAACGGGCTTCGTCATTTGCGATGGGTCGACGCGGTGCTTCTTATTGCTGGACTCCAGGTTATCAGGTGCTGCGGCCAGGCCAGTCTGTGCCGAGCCCGGTGAGATCGGGCCCTTAACCTGCGTTGTCCGGAAGGGGTTCGGACAGATTTTGCTGGTTATGTTTTGTGACATAGCCGTGCTCAGGGTGTACGCTGGCCTGAGCAGCCTCATTTCACGACCTGTTGTGCTTGTTTCTCAGGGGACTGCGGGGCTGGGTATCCATGTACTTGGGCCCTTCGTCGGTCCTTATGGTGGTGTTGCGCTGAGTGCTATGACCGGCGCTGCAGGTTGGAATATATTCCTTCCAGCACTTGCCTCCCCGCGTCTCCAACGTGTTTGAAAATCTTTCGGGCCTTCAGGTCCTCCTGTTGT
>JAWZTI010000001.1:115027-253909 GCA_039880955.1 Chlamydomonas urium | reverse complement strand
CGGCGTTGCGGGGCAGCGTTGCGAGGCCCATGCTGCGCGGCAGCTCCGGCAGCAGGATTGGTGACGGCGACTGCCTCGCGCGCGTACTGAAGCCGCTGCTGTGCCGCGTGTGCGGCCCAGGGCTCATGCGCTCTATTAACAGGTCCGCACGGCTGCCTGGGCCCCGGGTGACCTTTACGCCCTGCTGCTGCGACAGCGTCTCTATCATCCGCCGCATCGTCGCCATCTCCCTCGACATATCCACCAGGAACTTCTCCACTGACACACCTGCCGGCGCCATCACAGGGCTGTCCCCTATCGAAGCTCCGGGATGGCTCGGCCGGCCGCCCAGCATTGCGCTGACAGGCCGCATCGCGCTGACAGGCCGCGTGGAGCGATGCCTGCCGGATGCCTCGAACAGCTCCGTCCTCGATGGGGAGCGTGACAGGTCGCGCCGTGATGGAAGAAGGTCCCGGCTGCCGTCGTGCCTCGACGACGTGCCCACGGCGCCCAGCTTAGCCTCCGAGGTACGGGTGGAAGGGAAGCGCGGCAGCTCCGTCATGCCACTACCCAGAGCATCGGCTGGACTGGCGATGGCGCTGCCGAGGGCGCCCCGCGAACGCGCCGGGGCGCGCCCGCCGCCGCTGCCCCCCGCCTCGCCCTCGCCAGCACGCTTGTCCTCCAGGTTGAGGGGCCGCAGCAGGTGCAGGAAGGGCGGCGGGCTCTGGTACTTGCTCATCTCAAGGGCGCTCATGGTCGACTCCACCTCCATGATCAGCTCTGCGAGTTGAAAGGCAGCACGCATGGGGCAGGGTGCAGCACGGGTGGATCAATTTTGCTGCTTTTCCGTTCTGTATGATGGAAGCCCCAACCCCGCTTCGTGCTTCTGGGAAAGATTCCCCATCCACGCCTCAGGGTGCATCTCTTTCCTTCTTTGTTTCATGAAAAATCTGTTTTGCGGCATGCAGCTGTGCGCTGTGTGGGTGAGCCGTCAGATGCCCTGCCACCTGCCTGTCACTGCTTTGGCAACACAAGGTACATTCATCCGCCACCTCTGGGCGACGCTGTATATTATACATAGTATAGCTCACCTGCTCTGTTCCGCAGGAACACTAGCCCCTGCTGCGCCTTGATGTCCTTGTATCTGCACAGCATCGGGCAGGCAGGCGCGGAAGGGGGCAGTCTGTGAGTATGTCATCTACAGTGCCTGCGGCACCTTTTAAGACGTAAGCAGGCAAAAACGGCAAGACAACGTGCGCATGGCCGCTGCACATGCTGTTTCTGGGTGCACCCAAGCATTGGTTGCACCATGACTGACTCACAGGTCACCCATGAGCGTGATGAGCATGTTGAGCAGAATGACGATGAGGAGGAAGTTGTAGATGCAGAGCATGATGATTGAGATCTCTGGCCACATGGTCTGCAGCGCCTGCCGCGCATCCTCAAACCCAAACGATACCTGCAGGTCGTCCGGCGGTGGGAGTAGGAACGGCATGTCAGCAACGCTTCGAGGTGGCAGCCTCCGGAGCGGTCACTCACGGCAACAGCGCTGCTGCTGCCCCATGCTGCCCCTCCCAGCCCCACACGGCGCCTCTCTCTGTGCCCCACATTGCCCCTGCAAGCGCTGCACATCGTGCATGATGGATGCACGGTGTGCTGCTGCGCTGCAACAACCTGCAGCATTCGTACAACATGTACTGCTCAGCTCACCAGGAAGGAGGACAGCAGGGCGCGCTGGAAGTTGCCAAAGTGATCAAACAGGTTCAGGGCATCGCTGGTGGGGGTCACCGTCGGGTCTGAAGGAAGGCGGAACAGGTTCATGAATGCCGCTCCGAAGCTGATGTACAGACAGATGAGCAGGACGTAAAAGAACTTGAGACCCTTGAGGATCTCAAACAGCATGCTGCCAGGTGAACGGGGCAGCAGGGGCGCATTATAGTGTCTTGATGTTTTTGCGGCAAGTCTTGGCAAGCGCAGACTTCGGCGGCGGGGCGCGGAAAGAGGTTCCCAGCCTCCCTGAGCGGTGTGGACGGAGCGCGCGTGGGCCGGAGCGCAGCGGCGCCGCACTGAGCGCGCATGTACGGCGCCGCACACAGGCCAGGCCACCAAAGCCAGCTGATCAAGCACAGTGTATTGAGCGCAACTAGGGGCAACCAGGGCTGAGGTGCACTTACTAGATGAATGTGCCGAGGCCATCCACCGCCATGCCGAAGAACATGGCCTTGGTCCAGAGCATTACACACTCCAGCGCAACCTGCGGCGACACCAGCAGTGGGGAGTCAGGCACATCAAGGTGAACCACACCAAAAAGCAGCAGGGCAGCTGTCCCCAGTATGCAAGCGAAGCATAACTAGCGAAGCATATGTAGCAGAATTACGGCTGATTCATGCACGTAGCCTCAAGCGATGTAAGAGGTGGCACCACAGCACCTCACTCCCTTGCATGCCATGTGAGCACCCAGTTTTGCTTGAAAGCTTCAACTTTGAAGAATAGCCTATTTTCAGAGCTTGATGCTGATCAGACCGCCACTCACCAGCGCGTACACAAAGCCGCCGTCCTGCATGCCGTACCGTGCCAGCACGCACGGCGCAAGCACCATGGCCGCGGCGTAGCTGGCCAGGTCGACGAAGTTCCAGAACGAGTCAAAGTAGACAGCCGCGCCCAGCTTGAACAGCTGAACCGCCTCCAGCGCCATGAAGTACAGCCCGAACAGGAAGATGATGAAGGACATGGCGATCTCCAGGCGGCCCTCCGCGTACGCGCACAGGCCGTAAAAGTCAACACCCATCGACAAAGTGGTGTTTGTGCCCAGCAAGCTAGTGTCGTCGGCCGTGCCCTGGCAAGTGAACTGGTCGTCCGAGCCCATGGTGCAGGTGAAGTTGCTGCCCGGGCTGAGGGGAAAGCCGCTGCTGCCACTTTGCGAGGAGACCACGTAGGTTGTGCGAGGCCCGAGGTCGTCACTATGCACAGCGCAGGGTAACACATGGCAAAGGGCATGACATGCGCGTGAGCAGGGCTGCAGCGGGTTGAGCTTGCTTGTGTGCCGGAGAGCAGGGCAGCAATCAGCAAACCCCTGTCGCCTGTGGGAGATCCCTAGAGCGCGGGGCTGACTGGGCGGCCGCTTGTCCGGGTGGCTGCTGGTGGCTGCTTGGTGATGTGGAACCAGCTGCAATATAAAGGCGATGCAGGGTGCGCGCACCTGAGGATGATGGCATATGCGGTGAACAGTAGCACGAAGGTCATGTACAGCAGGGCCTTGGTGTAGATCTGGCGCTGCGCAAACTTGCGCCATTTGTAGGTGATGATGGCCTTGACGGTCGCGGAGCCAAAGGTCCTGACGGGCACGTTGCTCTCCACGAGCGTATCCAAGATGCTGCCGTGGCCGATGGATGCGCAGAAGGGCAGCCGCACCATCACAGCCTCCATCACTACCATCGGGCCCTTGCTGGCAAGCTGCAGGCGGCAAACGCAGGGGGAAGAAGGCAACGCGCCCGTGAGGTCCAAAGCTGGGAGTGCGGCAGCCTGACGTCTGTTGCCAGGCAGCAGGTGCGACCTCCACCTCGACTTGTGCCGGCAATCGCAACAGGGCGGATGCGGATGCAAAAGCTGCTGGGTCGTACTCACCCCATCAAGGTTGAGCGTCGTCTCCCACAGCTCCTTGTAAGATGTGTACGAGGTTGCTGCCTTGACCACCACCCCCTGCAAAGGACAACACAGCAACAGGTTACAGCAGTCCGTTCTCAGCCCAGCAATCATCATTTTCGTGTGACCCTGCAGATGTTGCTACTCTACAGTCCTGCCACCTTTGGTCAGGGGTCACATGCGCTGTTGCGGTGGCTCCCAGGACTGCGACATGTACCAAGCCTACAGCCATTCAACCATGCAGCGACTTCATCTATGAGCAGCGCCTGGCATGTTGCCATGCGTCGTTTACCCACCTGGGAGGCAATGGCGCTTGGAATCTCCATCTCGCCCAGGACCTTGAGCGGCAGGCCAGTGAGGAAGGCCTCGCACATCGTTGGATACTGCTGGGCCACCTCGGGCAGCGCGTCTGTCACCGCCCTGTATGACCCAGGCGTGACCTGCGGGGTGCATATGTCGAGCAGCGAAGCGCAAGCGCGACGGTAAAAGTTTTCTGTACTTGCGGCTGCTAGTGGCCCATGCTTGTTGCCCCATACAGCACCTGTACAGGCATCATGGATACGCGCACCATGCAGTTCCCCTGCACTGAGCAGCTGGCCGCCTGCAGGCATCGCACCTTTTGGTCCAGAACCGCGTTGAGAAGGTGGGTCACGCAGTCACCATTGTTCGCCAGAATGGCAATGTTGATGGCGTTGGGCGTCTTGGACAGCTGCTGCACCCTGGACGCGTCCTCGTCCAGCGCATGGCGCGCAGACCCCTCGCCCTCCACAATGTGACTCGAAAATCCCGCCAGCTGCTGCAGGGGCGAGGCCAAGAGCCCCAGTGCGCCGGTCCTCGGCTGGATGCTTGCGACGATGAGCTTGATGATCTCCGGGTTGCTGTTTGCTGCCGCGTGCATGAGCACCGTCCAGCCGCGGCTGTCCTGGGCGTTGAACAGCAGCGGTGTCGTGTCCAGCAGCCGCATGTACTTGTCCCGCGCCCTCGACAGCGGCATCGACGCAAGGCACTTGTACAGCATCTGGCCGTTAGGGCTCTTGCGCAGCTCCAGGCCGATGTCCCACTGGATGAGGTGGCCCTTGGCGGTACACCCCGCCATCGTCGTCCCGCCTGCAGACAGGTCACACTTGACAAAGCCGCCGCTGTCGACAACGCCAAAGCCATGCTCGAAGTTCGCCTCGCACAGCTCGCTGCCTGCCGCGGCGTCCCACAGGCGTGCGCGGCCGTCGGTACCGACAGAGAGCAGGCGTCGGCTGTCGCCTGACCAGGAGCAGTCGTACACGCTGCCGTTGTGTGCGTCGATGTCGTACAGCAGGCAGTTGTGCTCCATGTCCCAGATGAGGATGTTGCCCTTATCACCGCCAATCTGCAACAACAAGACGGCAGGGGGGACGAAAGGCGTTGGCCGCAGCAAAAGGCACAGGTATTGGCACATGACGCAGGGCTGCCAGAGGTTTTCAAGGCAACTGCGGGAGCGTGCTGCATCCCAAGTACCAGCAACCTTCATCAACACTCAGCTGAGCAGCGCCTAAGGTGTGCCCGTCAACATCAACATCACACGCTTTCATAAGCCGCCGCATACCTTCAAGGTCAGGCCCGGGTTACCCGAAGTCACCCAGGTCAAAACAGGCCTCCACCCATGCCGTCAAAGCTGAACTTGACAGTCAGGCCCTTGCCATCCAAGGAGTCACCCAGGTCAGAACAAGCCTCCACCCATGCCTTGGCCCCCACTGGCCCTGCCCGGCCACTCACCTGCACGCGCGTGCCGTCAAAGCTGAACTTCACAGTCAGGCCCTTGCCGTCCAAGGAGTCATCTAAGTTGTACAGCTCCTCGCCGGTGTTGCAGTCAATGATGCAGATGTGCTCGTCCCTGCCGCTGCTTATGACCTTGCTGCCGTCTGGGCAGATGCTGCAGCACAGGATGGGGCCGTCGTGTGCAGCCACAACCTGTGCACGGGGCCATAGGAACAGGCAGCAACAGGTTGATCACAGGCGTGCAGATACAGCCCTCAGCAACAGCGTTCCGCAAGGCAACCCTACTTCCAGCCCCGAGGCAGCTCGTGCATCAGTCGCCGACCTTCTCAATGCCATCTGCATCTGCGGTGCAGCCACACCATAGGGCCTGCAGCTTACATGGTAGGCGTTCTCCTTGACGGTATCCCAGACGATCAGAATGCCGTCCTTGTCGCCTGACACAAGGCGCGAGCCGTCCAGGGACATCTCAACCGAGACCACGGGCGACTGGTGCCCCACCAGCTGACCCACCTGCTTGCCCGTCCGCCAGTCCCACAGGATGACCTGCGATTTGGCATGCATGGGTGACGCAGGGTAATTGTCAGTATCATATGCCTGTCTGTTCCCCCAGCTAGTATCCCTTCTGCATCACTTCATGGTGCTGCTGCCGGCTGAAGCTACCCGCCTGACGTTGTTCAGCTCGCTGCCTTCTAACGAGCAACAGGAATTGCTCGGCACTGCAACACCAACCACCGCTTCAGAATGCGTAGCAAGCATGACGTAACCCTACCACAAGGTGCTTTGGAATCATCACCCACCTTGGTGTCCTCCCCGCAGGAGTACACCTGCTTGCAGTCCTGGCTGAACTTAACACACGTGATGGAACTGCGCTTGTGCGCCACCCACGTCCGGATCACGCGGCGGTGCACCATGTCCCACACGCTCAACTCCCCGCGGATGTTGCCTGCAACAGGTGAATCACCAATTGGGCACAGGCATGTCAGCCTGGTAAATTTTGCTGCAGAACCACTGATGGCATTATAAAGAGAAAGAGTCTATTGGCAGAAGTGTTGTTGGCAAAAGGGATGCAAACTGCTGGTCACAGAGGCAGTATCCCTTTGCGCAGCGCACCTGACACCACCAGCTTGCCGTCAGGCGAGAAATCAAGACTCTTCACGCCTCCCGTCTCGTTGCTGAGCATTGACACAGTCTTGTTGGGCGGCGAATACATGATCAGGTGGCAGCGGTGCACACCGCCAGTCATCACAGCAGTGCCCTCCCTGCGTGGCAGCAGGCGGCAGCGTGTGCGGTCGAGCAGCAGATGTGCGGTGGGCTTCAGCAAGGGCCTTCCGCAGCATAGCACCGTGCTGCAGCAAGTGGCTCAGCAAGGCGGGCACCATTTCAAGGCAGGTCATGTTGCAAGGGCAGGCAACCCTGTAAAGGAGGGAACAGAGCACAGGCAGCACACACACAGGGCGCTGCCTGCTGGCGTCACCTATTGCCCCTACAGGAGGTGCCTGTGCTCTCTGCTCTCCCTGCACAGCTGCCGACCCCACACTCCCTGTGAACCCGCCTGCCCCTGCACCCTCACCTGAACAAGGCGCTGTCGCCTGGGTGCAAGTCATACTTGCGGATGTCGTAGATGGCGGCACAGATGGTGGGGTCATACAGCAGCATGCCCTCGTTTGCCGCAACTAACTCGCGGTCCTCCATCACAGTGTTGCGGAACACCTGGTTGGGGTCCGACAGGAAGTCTGCGACCTGCGCCACTGAACTGTTGCCGTGCATGTCGATCGTGACGGCCTGGCGGCTGCACACCGACACAGAGCGCATCTCGGAGATGCCCTTGTCCGTGCTGTCGTTGCCGTTGAAGAACACGGACACGATGGACGAGGCGTTGCCCATGATCGAGCGCAGCAGCTTGCCGGTGTCCGCCTCGAGCACCTGGGTAGAGCCGTCGGCGCTGCCCACCAGCACAAACCGCCCATCCGCCGAAAACGTCAGCGCTCGCGCCTCAACGTCCGCCACCCGGATCGAGTGCGCGAGGTAGCCCGCCGCCGTGTCCCAGATGTTGACCATGCCAGACAGGCTGCAGGCTGCAGCCATGCTGCCCCTGGGATCCAGGGCGCACTGCGTCACATTGTTCAGGCCGCTGCCCTGGAACGCAAACGTGCGGGAGGGTCCGGTCGTCGTCCATCGCTCCTGCGGCCCTTCCCACAGGCACAGCGTGCCGTCCCTGGCCGAGCTCAGCAGCTTGCTGCCGTCAGCATTATATGCCAGCCAAGATATGGCGTCTTGATGCGCCTGTACCGACACCTGCACCGTACCGCCCTGCATCTTGCTGACAAGCAGCATGCCGTCGCGGCTGCCGGATGCCAGGAGACCGCCCGCTGGGTTGAAGGCCAAGCACTCCACTGGCGACGTGTGCTCTGAATGCTGCCAGCACTGAAGTGGCCACGAACGCAAGGCACGGATACGGGTTGTCAGTTACCATGGCAAGTTCGCCCAAGCCAACACTCAAGCACTGCACGCTGGGTTCTGGTCGGATGCGTCGTGCTTTGACAAAACCCCATCGAACCCGGGCGGTCATGCCTCAGCATGCATTCAGACGATGCTGGTCGGCGCCGCCACCCAACAGCTCTTGATGCCCCCCACACTCACTATGGAGGTCTCCACCCCGACCGTGAACAGGCGCAGCATGCCGTCCGAATAGCCGACGCCACAGTGCCGGCCGTTGGGTGTCAGCTGGCAGCACGACAGGATGTCAGAGAACTGCTGCAGGATGTTGAAAATGCCCTGCTGATCCAGGTACCACAGGTGGGCTGTACCCTCCGAGTCGAGCGTGTACGCTCGCGTGCCATCGCAGCTGATGTCGCACGACACCACGGGCGCCTTGTGCGCCTGCAGCTGCAGCAGCGGCTGGCAGGTGCAGATGTTCCAGGTAAAGACGTGGCCGTCAGAGTCGCCGCTGATGGCGTGCAGCTGGTCGCCACTGACTCGGCAGTACAGCACGTCGGTGGTGTGGGAGCTGAGGATGCCGATGATCTCCAGCGAGTCGGAGTCCTGCACATCAGCAGCAAGCATATGAATGAATCAGACTCTGACATGTAGAAATAGGATGAACGGAAGCCATGGTTCAGGCTCACAGGTTTGACATGACAGGTTTGACATGATCACCTATCCTGCTGAGCTAAACACTGGATGCTGGTGTAAGCCATTCCAATACTACAGCACTCACATAGACATGGATCATGTTGTCTCGGCCAGCCACCAGAAACTCAGTCCCGGTCGAACTGCGCGAGGGATTACATGAATTCAGGGGTCAACTTTTGCGCCAACAAGTCCCTTCAAGTAGTGCAGCCATCCTGGCCATCGTTTACTGCTTCCTGTCCCGCTCACCTGAAGTCAACATGCATGACAGCGCCATCACATGCACACAGCACTGTGTAGCACTGCAGCTCCGCATCATACACTGCCACATTGTCGCCTGATGTCTGCTCCTTTATGTAGATGATCGCCTGTAGGGTAACAGCACGACATTGCACCGTTTTCAGAGGTCTGCCTTTTCCAGGTGTGCCGCCTGAGTGGTCACCAGTTTACCGTGATGGCTCAGGTCAGCGCAGTCTGCTGTAGGGTCTCAACCCGCAAGCGCCTGCAGCAGCTGCCGCCCTGCCCCGCACGTTGACTGCCTCCTGCTTGCCAGCGCCGCTGTCGCCCTGCACACCTTGCTGCCATCCGGCGCCATGGAGTATGCTGGCTTGTTGCGGCCCTCTTGCAGCAGATCAAACGTCTCACAAGCTGTCATCTCGCCAGTCGCCACATCCACCACTACCAGGCCACACTCATAGTTGGCGCAGGAGATTATCTGCTTTCCATCCTTTGAGAAGGAGACCAGGACTGACAAGTGGCCTGTCTGGTACCTGTTCAGCATGCGCTCTGCAGGAGGGGTCGCGCAATGGCATACAGGCAGGGTCATGGGGCGTCAAGGACAAGCATGCAGCACCACACTTCTGCCCTCTCATCAGCCAGCTGCTGCTGCAGCAGGTCACACTTTTCCCTAGCTCACCATCCTCCACGCTCCACGTCTCCAGCTGGCCGTCATCGTCACATGACAGCACCACCTGGCCATCCGGTGAAAGCAGGCAGAACGCCACCGGCTCATCCCCCACATCGATATCTGCCTCCGGCGACGTGACTCCTTTCAACACCTTGGAGACCTCGTAGATGTAGACATGGCAGTCTGCGTGTTCAGCATGGCGACTGTTGTGTGAGCAACAGATCGGCCCCCAAACAGCCTGTGCTAAGAGATCAAGCACTGCAAGCATGCAGCTTGCTGCAAGCACTTTTATTGCTGGGCCCTCACCATCTGTGGCGGACATGATGTACCGCCCATCCTTGCTGAACGAGGCAAAGCGGATGTTGCCCGCTGAGCCCCTCAAGATGCGTGCAACCTTGCCGTCGCTCGTGCTCAGCAAGCGCAACTCCGGTGAGTGCCCAAACCGCAGCAGCAGCACCTGCAGGACCAACCACAGCACACATTTTCACACTGCCAGAGGCGTACACACATCCCGGAAATTTCGCAGCCAGCAACCTGCCACACCAGCTGATATCATTTGCCAGCTGCACCCCGGGCCAATTGTGTAGCCTTCAACAGCATGGCCCACAGCACACAGATGGCCCCATTGAACTCACCCCATCGGGAGAGAAACACAGCCCCCGCCCAGGTGTAGGGTGTGGCGCCTTGAAGCAGCTTGCCAGCGCTCCGTGACGCATGCTCACATCGCCCACACGAGACCCCATGGTCGCTGCTGAAGCCTTGCGCATCATGGTGGCTGACTTGACACGTGAGATGACATCTGAGCGCAGGCATCGCAAGTGCATGTGCAAAAGGTTGCTGGTTGTGCACAGTGTGTGATTGCAGGACGTGCTGCGACGCATGCCCAGCTGCCAGTGCACGTGAGCTTACCCTGGGCTGATGCGGAGGCCATCAGGCCTGCACTTTCGTGAATGCTATTGCTGTTGCTGCCAGGGTTGAAGTGAAAGCTTGCAAACGCACTCCCAGGCCGGCTCTGGCCGCGACTCTCAGTACCATCTGCAACGTCCGTTACCCCGCCGGCAGCCGCGCCGGCCTTGGGCTCTGGTGGTGTCGCTACGCGTTTGTAAGGGGTGAGCGTCAGGGTCTAAGTCACCCATGCATGGGCGGTGCGGGTTGGCACAGGCCGGATGCATTGCATAGCCCTGCCCGTCAAGGCCGCACCTTGCCGCGCCTCCCTTGCCAAGGACGTCGATCTCAGCAAGCTCAAGGCGTTTTCTGCGGACTGCTCCGCCTCCATGGCCTGCACCGTGGTCTCCTGGGCCACAGGCATCACTTTGCTGCTCCTCAGCACCATGGCAGCTTATTTGCGTGGCCTGCACCCTGAGGTGTCGTCCCAGCTGGTCGTATGAGCACCTGCCGCGGCCTTTGTTCAAGGCGCGCCATACTTGGGAAAGACGGAAGCCAGCATAGTGGCAAAGTTATTTCTTGCTACTCAAGCTGTGCGCCATACCCTTTCAAGGAACCAAGTGTGGGACCAAGTGCACCGCGCGAATCCCGATGGTCCTCTGCGCTCGCACCGAAGCCCAGCGACCCGTCACCTGCATTGTTGCCGTGCAGGCAGTGATCAGATTTCTACGACGCAACATCCCAGTCTGACCGGTGCAACAACAGATGGTACCCTGCCATTGATGCCTTTGCCTCGAGTTACGGCAGCACTACCTGATTACCTGTCTCAAATTCTTCATGCTAAGACCGTGAGCCTTTTGGCAGCAGAAAGTTGAAATTTCAGTCTTGATGTAAGCGGCGTCACATGAACATATGGTGGTATTACAGGCTGGCTCTCATCTGTACAGCAAGAGAAGAGGTCTTGTGAACAACAGGGTTGCATGTGCGCCTTTCAGTATGGAAATGCCCACACCCTTTGTTCGCCCGCAGCCTTGGCCGCCGATCCTACAGCAAAGGACAGGCCGCGTGTCGTTGCAATGTCAGCGCCAGTGCTGTTCGAGGATATCTTCGAGGTAGTCAAGCGCGAGGACAAGAAATTTGACAAGGGTGAGCCTGCAGGCATGCACATGGAGGAGTCTGGACATCCAGGTTCACTGTTTGGTGCAACTCATCTAGCAACAGCTAGACATGGCACTCGTACCTGCAGGCATGCAAACTGCTGCTAACCCTCTGCATGTCCATGCCCGCCTCACAGTTTGGCGGTATGTGTGCAAGAGTGACCTGTTCGAGTGCGACATGACACTGGACGTCAACATCGACGTGTACCCTCTGGAGGTGTGGGAATCAGCGCTGGCCTCATTGCGGGGGCGTGGTTTTAGAAGCAGCCATGCTTGGGCAGACCGGAATCACTGGGGGTCATGGCCAGGCGGCACCTGATGCGCCCGCACCTTTTGGAACCCCTGCAGGTGTCCAAGAAGTACCAGGTGGCGTTAGCAAGCACGCTCAACATAGACGGGACACCAACATCGGACAAGTATGATGCGGTGAGTTGACTTCACGCGACACGCAGAACGACCCTGCCTGTCCCAGCAATCAACAGGTTGAACTGGCCACCGTCTCCATAACAACATTGCAGCACCTCACAGTCCCACAAGGCATACAGACCTGCTGTTGTTGCCGCTCTGCAATTCCCAGAATCCTGTCCCTCCTGTTGCTCCTGTTCGCAGAGCTTTCCCAGCGTAAGCGGGCAGCCATCCTTGATGGACAAGTTTGACTACGTGATGTATGGCAAGGTGTTCAAGTACAAGGACAACACTTCAACGGGGCAAGTACGTGTGGAGGTGTACATCTCATTCGGGGGTCTGCTCATGCAGTTGATAGGCGACCCAAAGAAGCTGGAAGACCTTGAGGTGGACAACCCAGTGTACCTGCTGATGCGCAAGGTGTAGTGCTGCTCACTGCTGACCACTTGTAGCACTTGGCATTCGAGTGGTGTAGGGCTTGTGGAGTGGGATTGCGGTGGCGCCTTTGCACACAGCCCCGCGCTGCCTATGTGCTCCGACTCTTATACATGGTTTCGTTTTTGACTTGTTACATAAATTAAATTTGTAAACAGATTGCGCTGGATCTAAAGTGTGTTCAAAATCAGCTGGTTTACACAACAAGGCCTCGCACCCCGCAAAGTGCATCTGGAAGGGAGGCATGGGTACCGCCCCAAACTTTGGGCAAAAAGAACAAAGAGGAACAGGCGAAGGACAGACAAGTAATAAGCCAGCAACCACAAAATCAGACGCGAAACAGGGACGCCAGGAGCATAGAGTCAGGGCAGGGTCAAATAAAGCCAAGGAGGAGGCGCTCAGGGAGGTACGGAGGTGTTTGAGAGTCACGGGACAAGCAAAGCTGCCCTCTAGGTCTAGCCGTCAGCGGCAAAGGGCCCATGGGTCGTCACATCTGGGAAGTTGGGGTGCACATTGTGCACTGCACAAGAACTAGTCGACCACGCTGAACTGTGACAAAGGGCTGGTCAGTGGCATCCACCCAGACAGGTAGGAGGGACGTTAAGGCAGCCGCCGGGTCGTCCAGATTTTGCCAGAAGCGCGTCGCTGCTGCACTGACGATGCTGGCAAGGGCGTTGGGTGCTAACAGTGGACCGTGGCTTTGTGCCCTTCATACAGTTTGACAGCTGTGTTCCATAGCCTCCAAAGCTGACAGGCACACCACCGTCAGAATGCTATCGTGAAGGTAAGAAGAAGTGGGCGGAGCCTCCATCAGCCACAAGGCGCGGCGACTGATGGCGGTGTGTGCTGGGCACTAGGCTGCGAGTGCGTTCTCAATCCAATGGCGCACAGCCGTGGCGACCTACACTGCCAAATGAAGTTTAAGCAGTCGCAATGGCAAGCTTGCGGCTCGTGACAGTGCCCACGCCTTTGATCTCCAAGTAGTCTGGGTAGATATTGACAGTGGCGTAGGCGTTGGAATCCTCAGGCGCTGCACAGCAGTATGGATGGCAAGTGTTAGGGTAAGATGAAGGCAGTCGACCACTTGGACTGTCTTTCACTGCTGCATGCCGTCTGCACCCTACCTTCCAGCATAGCTTCAACAGTGACAAAGTGTGTGTGGCTGTGCTGTTCATAGCCGCCCATGTGATCGTGCCCGGCGAATGCAAGCACCACACAGCCACTCTTCATGAGGACACGCTGGATCTCCTTCCAGTTCCATGCCTGCATTTCATGGCAATGTGCAAGCAATTACATTTGTTTGATGCAGGCTGCGCTTGCTCAGCAAGCACAATGGACGCTGTGAACCCTTGACACCGTGGCGGTGCATGCACATGCTTGACAGCCTCCTTTATGCCTACCAGTACTTGCCATGTGCGTGGCCCTTGCGCTGCGCTCGCCGATTGGATGGTGTGACGCCACAATCACCCTGTCCCCAGCGCGTGAGGCGGATGCCAGCTCTCCCTCCAACCAGCTACGCAGACGGCAACAGGCGTCAGGTTGCAAACAAGCGATGCTGATGCTTGGCAAGGCACAAAAACTATGATGCTAGGCCCCGACTTCGCTGTTGCTGCTGCTGCTGCACTTCTTAAGATTGCATCAATCACCTCAGCTGCTCCGCAGTGAGGCCGCCGTTCCAGTCAGACATCTGTGGGTTCTCATCGCTCATCGGGTTGGCCTCCCAGTACGCCTTGGCCTCCTGCATTGCCTGGCTGTCCTCTGGCAGACCCGACTTCAGGCACAACTCGCAAGTGTCCAGAATGACGAGTCGCCAGCCAGGAGCCAGGGCCAGACTCCGGTAGGCGGTGCCACACTGCTGTACAGAGGAGAAAGCACTTTCAGACATTTGCCAAAGGCAACACAGTTGAAATTCGTCAGCACCTTGGGCTTCTCGCTGAAAATGCACCCTGCGTCCCCTCACCTTGAGCCTAGTCAGCCACGCATCACGCGAGATGTAGTTGATGTCATGGTTCCCCAGTACGTGCCAAGCCGGCAAATCCTCCAGCCTGTCCATGATGCTTGCCACCTGCTCGAACTCAGCATGTGTTGTGACCTGCATGGCCACGCAACCACACGTTCGTGCTGGCTTTTCACGTTGAGCTTCCGTCATGCAATAGACACTGATGATGGCAGAGCAGCTTGCTTGCACTCATGGCATGCGCACCTGATCAGCCCGGCCGTTGATGAAGTCACCCAGGACCAGCACACCCTGAAGCTTGTCCTTCGCTGCCTTAAAGGCATCCACAGCTTCACTCAGCTTGCGTGGCGCCTCACGGTAACGCTGGCACCTACCCTCCACATTACCATTATCCTGCCACGGTTCACGGATGCATGTCAACAAGCAATGGGCTCATGCACGCCTCCTGGAAGAGGCCAGTACACTCACCGCGTCCATCCACTGCGGGTCCGCGATCAGTCCAAAGGACGCGATAGGTGACTGGTCGTTGGCCATCGCACGATCACTTGCGTTCGCCGGGAGAGATGCTGTAGGCAGTGCCTGGGTCGGTCAATACTTTTCACACCAGGGCCCCAGGTGCCAATTCAGGGTGAGCGAATGAAGCACTTTACACTCCCAATGCTGACAAACAGGACATCAAGAGCATGTATTCATGCCAGAAAGCCTGGAACGTTGCGCAGATGGGACACATCAGTCCTGCGCTCAGTCCTGCTCTCCATGGCCAGTCAGCATTGGCCCCAAGGCATCCAGCAGCTTCTTGCAATGCGCCCAGCTCTTGTATGCAATAGCCACCTGTACAACCGCCGTGACAAGCAGTGCATACAGTTGTGCATCTTATGCCTGACAGCAGCCTTGACAGCTGGCACTGAGCAGGCGGCAGTGCTCCAGGCACAGTTCAGCTCACCTGCTTATGGAGGAGCTTGATCTGCTTGTCCTGCTCCGATACCTGTGTCTTGGTGCGTGTCAGCTCAGCATCGCGCCTCTGATGCAGCATGGCAGCTGCCGACAGTTGCTCCTGCACCAAGGCATAACAGCTTCAAGTTAACGCTTGCCCCGCCTAGCAGTGCTTGGGGGACAGCAGCATGAAGAGTCATGCCCACCTGCAAATCAGTGCACTCAGAGCACTTGCTGTCCCGCTGCTGCGTCACATGCTGCAGCTGCTGCCTCAGCAGGGCGAGCTCTGCCTCCATCTTGGGCGCAGGTGCCTCGTCAGTGTTCCCAGCAACGCCTGTCGCAGCGCTTCGCGCCCGCTTGGAAGTGCAGGACGGAGGCATTTCTGACCGAGCAGCTTGCGCTGGCGCTGCCAAAGGCTCATCGTCGCACAGAACCACACTGGGTGCAGGTTCTGCTGCTGCGCCTCGCTTCTGTGCCCTTGGAGGGACCCCAGTGGCAGTAGGTGCGACCGTTCTTGCCTCCCCATTTGCTGCAGCAGCGCCACCCGCACCTCTGCCTGCCTGCCCCCTGCCCCTCCCTCTTGCAGCAGTCTGGCGCCCAGCAGCTGTTATCCTGCCAGCCACGGAGCCTGCTGGCTGCGCCTGCGCCTGCGCTGGACAAGCAGACACAGCCTCAACACCACCACTGCCAACCTCCTGGATGCAGCTGGGATCTTCCAAGATGCTGTGCTCAACAAGCCCCAAGCTCTCTGCAGGCTGTCGTTGTAAAGCATGTGCCTGTGCCCTATCTGCTCCTGTGCTACCAAGCATTGGGTTGCTGGCGGGGTGGGTCAGTGCGCTGCGCTTTGTCTGAGCAGCCGGCTGAGGTGCAGCTGCCTTCCTACCCCTGCGTGCTGGCATGACCGCTGGGCTTTCAGTCGGCTGAGACGTGCTTGGCAAGCCTGCTTGCAAGCAGCAAAACATGCGTGAGCTGAGTACCAAAGCTGCAAACCCCAAGGCAGTCAGGTAATGCGTTGCCCCTTTCGAGTCATGCAGCTGCCCACGGTTGCAACAGATGCACTCACCTCCCTTGACCTCTGATGCAGCTGGCTGACCAGCCCTGAGGCACAGGGGTACGAACACACCGTCGTCTGCTGCTGGCGGCTCGTCCACAGAAGCCGTGCCATCACTAATCACTGCGTCCAAGCGCTCCATGTAGCCCTGTTAGGTTGCAGCACAGCAAGAACATGATGGGCTGCATGCAATCAAAAGAACGCCTTGCTGGACACCAGCAGCCAGCTGCACATGCTGCAATATCCTATTCGGCTACGTCAGCATCCGCGGCGTGTTTGCTGCTGTGAGCTTGGTGCGCTTCAGCATGGCCATCCCATACCACACACAGACCTTGCCTCCCCATGACTTGTGCAGCTTCTCAATCAAAGGTGTGCTCCTCTTCTCCCGACCACCTCGTCGACCCTTCTCGGACTCATTGTCATCTGCATGCTCCAGCATCGCTGCTCCCAGCTCCTTCATGAACCTGCGGCCATCAAGACAGCACAGCGTAAATGTGCAACAGCAGGACAGTGTAAATGTGCAACAGCGTAAATGTGCAACAGCAGGACAGTGTAAATGTGCAACAGCGTAAATGTGCAACAGCGTAAATGTGCAACAGCAGGACAGTGTAAATGTGCAACAGCGTAAATGTGCAACAGCAGGACAGCGTAAATGTGCAACAGCAGACATGCAGTGTGAATAATTCACCTCCTCGCAGAGTTGCTGCCTGATGCTGCGTTCACCTGTTGATGCCATTGCCGTCCATCCCAACACATGCGTCGTCAGCCAGGTTGGCGATGTTCTCAGCTGGCACGCTTTGTTGCGGACTGGTCACCATGACTGGATGAGCAGCTGTTGGAGCTGCACGCTTGTTCTCCTTGCCAGCAGCAACTCGCCGCTGTGCTGGTGCTGCCGCAGCAGGTTGCTTTCCAGCTTGTGGCTGCTTGCGGCGCCCTTGCTTTGCGGGCGATGGCGCTGCAGTAGCAGCTGGCACTGTGTCTGCGCTTGGTGCTGCAGGTCCTGTTGCTGCCCCTACTGCTGCCCCTACTGCTGCCCCTACTGTTGCACCTGTTGACTGATTGAGGACCTGAGAACTTTCCAACGCTGCTGTGCCGCAAGGCGGCTGAAGTCCATGGTGATGCGGCAGGGTTTCGTTCCCTGCAGGTGCATGTTTGACGGCAGGCTCGGTGGGCGCTGCTGCAGAGGGTGGCACCGATTTGATGCGCGGCACTACGGTGGTCTTTGCGCTGGGCATGAAGCCCATTCCACTTGCGTTGCGAGGCGGCAATGCAATGGCTGTTTTGGACTTGGAAGTTGAATGTCCACACTTGTTGCATGGCCTGTGGACCCAGAGCCGATTTGCACGGAAATTGCATCAAGTTTGCATGGCGCTATCAACAGGAGCAAAGACGTTTCTGTTTGTAACCGTGGCCTCACTTGCCACGGCTTGGTACGTGCAGTGGTCGGACAACGAGTCACGGAGGGTGAGTGGCTGTCCATGCAACTTGCCCATGCACAGCATGTAGGCCAGCCAGCAGGTTTGGGGGTTAATCGCCACTTATTGCTCACCAATTGCGCTGTCTTTGTCCGCAGAGGATGAAGCTGGGACCACAGAGAGACCGCCTGCAATTCCAAAAACGGATAGAAGCACAGACAAACGAGTTGTTCCAGCAGAAACTGGCGGAGGAAGATGACGGGTTGCAGCGATGACTCACCTTGGGTCGCTCAGGTCAGCGACAGCGTGCCCACATCTTGGCATTTGGGGGAATCAGGGAAGGCCACTCAACTCCAGGCCATTGTTATGAAGGGATGGCCGGGGGGGTACTTACAAGTTGTAGCAATCACAGAAAGGCCTGCATGGCCAAAATTTTGGTATGAGATGGGTGGGGAGTGTGGCGGAAGGGTCTGGTTCCAATGCTTGCGCATTCCTGCATCATCACAATCACCGACAGTGCATAACATACTGCTGCTGTACGATAGCTGCATAAGCTACAGCTCTGCATGCCATTCTCTTTGAGTTTGCGGGGCGACACAGCATAAGCCTGCCTTACGCTTTGGCCCTAGGACATGCTTTTCTTATTCTAGTGGTGCTAGTTGCAATTCCGCTTCTCGATCGTATGACCAGTGTGCATGCTTCAGGCGCTCTTGGCCTTGGACACTGTGAAGTCCGCTGCAAAGCTGACCAGCCGGCAGTCATCCTCCAGGGGGATCACGTGTGAGGCTTCCGGTGCAAGTACCATCTTGCCGGAAGCAGTGCGGTAGCCGATGACCGTCTCATTGTACTGGCGAGCATGCTCGGCAGCGCTGGCCAGCGTCACCGAGCCACCTGCACCAGAAACACAAGCACAAACGGACATAGGAGTCGTCGCAGGCCGCTTTGAAGCATCAACCTGCTTAAGCAAACCTTGTTGCGTCATACAGCAAACTCTTACGCTTTGGCAGCAGCTCAACTCACCAGCAGGCAGGCCGTACTCCTGAGGGTTGCGCAGGTACACCTCAGCCCCCTCACTGGTGCTGAGCAGGTGCTGCACAGTGGGCAGGTAGTACCTTGAGCTGGCAGCCTGGGCAAGGAGGGATCCGATCAGCTGCTCGACTTGCAGCACATCAGGCCTGCGGATCAGTGCACCCTGCTCCTCAGGAGGCGCCAACTGCAATCAGCAATGCGCAACACATGACGTGTCACACGCTTTCCAGGCACAGGCTATGTGCTGGCCCGATGTTCGAACGCCACCGCAAACCAGTCAACTGCCTGTGCTCAAGCAGCTTCGCAACAAGGCCATGCAGGTACTTTGCACTAGCAGATAACCTTGCCCTCGCAGCAAGCCAAAAACCAAGAGACTTACGCTGCGCACGGATGTCAGGAAGTCAGAGATGGCGGTGGCGGTGGCGGTGGCCCTGACGCGTGCAACGACATGAGGCGGCTTGGTGCGGCCGCTGGCCCTGACGGCCTCCTGAACCTGCAGCATGACTGCCATGGTGCAGTGATCCGCCTCTGCCAGCGGCAGGTCTGAGGACGCGGTGCCAGTGATGACCACCGAGTCTGCGTCCTTGATGCCGGCGTCGCACAACGCCTGCAGCAGGGCATCAGAGTGGATCGGAGAGTCAGGCATAGAGCATCCAGCTGTCTGCTGTGCCGGGAGGAGTCCGTTTGCAGGACCATGCCCACAACGATGAAGCGCTGGTCCCACGACATGATGAAGTGACGGAAATGCTAATTCATCCAACCTGTCATACTTGCATCTGAAGTGCAGGAGGCCAGGCAACGTATCATCACGTGCGGGCTTACCTTGACAGACGCAGGGTCCTGCGCATACTGCAGGCTGAACTTGCAGTTGCCGCTGGGCAGGCTCAGCACCTGCGCCTGCGCCTTGCTGCCTGAGGGAAGCAGGTACGTCACTGTCGTGCCGGGCTGAGCAAACTGTGCAAACACCTCAGACAGCGCCGCCACTGGTGCTGGGCTCTGCGTTCAGGTGCAGGGTAGAGGGGACGATAAACAACATTATCATTCAAGGGTGATGCTTGAGGGCAAAGTAGCCACAAGCGGGCAGGGTGCATCCACACATCGAGAAACAACAAACGGTTGATCCGAGATTGTTGCAATGCAACCAGCAAGCACATCGAATTAGACCAAACTAGATGTTGCTTGCTTGGCGCACAGTGCACATGCTTTTCAATACGGTAGCTGCACCATCGGCCAGCAGAGACTGAGCTCGTGCATGCAGGATCCAGATGCACTCACCGTTGCAACAACCAACACCTTGAGCGGAGCATGCTTCATGGCCTTGCCGGCCTTGGCCGTGACCACCTTTGCCTGCTCGTACGCAGCAACGGCGTCTGCGCTTGGGGCCAGGGGCTTGCTACTGCGGGAAAGCACAACCAGTGTGTCGCTCTTGCTCTTCATCACCTGGCAGGTAACGTGGAGCTGGCCTCAGCCGCATTGCCTTCAATTTATCAATGCACAGCACTAATGTATAGCTGTGATGGATGCTGAGCATGGACTCGAGGGCGAAGCCTCACCTCTGTTTCGCCCGGCAGCAGGTTGACCTTGCCGTCACGGATGAAGCCGCACACAACACACTAGGACAGGCGGGTCGACGCACGGGCAGGTCAGATCAGGTCGGAGGCAAGAAGCACATCAGTGCAATTCCATGCACGGCGACGAGCCACAGCTAGGCCCATATTACGTGGACTCAGACCAGCTAGCTGCAGCAAGATACGCCAGCATTGCCAGCCACACTCACCTCGTTGAAGCTCCTGCGAATCTGCTGATAGGTGGCGCCGTCCAAGGACTCAGGGAGGGCTGCCGCGCTCAGCGTGGCACCCCAAGGCGATAAAATCTCGGTGTAGATCTGAGGGCAAACAGGCATGATGCACTTGAAGCAGACCTCGAGCAGCTTAGCGGGTGATGAATATGCTTGGGAACTGCAAAATGGAGACGCCTTGGCATTTTGATGCGTTGGCACACTTGACCGATATCACTCACAGATGATCATGGCTGAAGCAAGAACGGTAGTAACTGCCGCCAAGGTATCCAAATGCGGCAGCCCCAATTGTACTGTCTCTCACCTTGACGATGCCAGGCTGAATGGCAGACAGGGCCTGAAAGCGCTGTGCGATGGCGTGCCTGGACACAGCGGCGACCTGCAGGCCCCCGGCCTTGCTGTAGGCAGAGCCGAAGGTCTTCTGCACCGTGGACAGGAACTCGGTGGCCGCATCATGCTGTGCAGCACAACGAAGGACAGTGAGGTGCAGTTGGACGCTGTGGCAGAAGGAAGGAGCCTTGTGGCGCCAGGCATCGGCAGCAGGCATCATGATAGGAGTATGAAGCAAGTTGCTGAAAACTCAGAGGCAGGAGACATTCAGCTGTAAGTGCAGGTTTCATGGTCATGACCATCAGCAAAAGCATAAGCATGAGCGGACAAGGGATGTACTCAGGCAGCTCGCAACACCCCTTCAATAAACCTCGCCTTCTCCAACGCACCTGAATGTTTGCCGCCTGATGCAGCACCAGGTGCTGCTCGTGAGTGCGGTTGGACGGCATGGACGACAGCACCATGGCCGTGGCCGCCACCTGCGCCTTGCTGTTGAAGTCCTGAGGCGCGTCTCCAGGGTCCCACTTGCCCTCAGGCTGGAGCACCAGGATGGCAGAGGCCTTGTCGGCGCCCACCTTGAGCAAGTCCTTGGCCTGCGTAGGGCTGCCGGTGCGCGCGTGCACCTGCGCAGCACCATGGCGATGGGCGCAGGTGCGTTGAGCACATGGATGGCAACGCAACCAAGTCTGGAGTGCAACAATGGCCGGCTATTGGGCATGCGGTACACGGCAATCCTGCGCCTGTATGCTGCATGATCAACCACCTCAACAAAGGCTACCGAGCTGCTTACCACAGGGCCAAATGGCTGACCCTGTCAAGCTGCGAGATGCCTTGAATGTAAGGGCACGGGTGCAGGACAAGAGCCTGACAGCAACAGCAGCAGCCCACTTGCCACCGATTTCAGGCCACACCCTTCCCGTCATCGAATCCTGACCACAGCTCCTCTTACCACCAGGTCCAGGCCCTTGAGCACGGCATCCATCTCTGCCTTTGGCTTCTCCGCAAGCACTGCGACGGGGCGCTGGTAGAAGGCGTTGTCAGGGTCCTGCTTCCTGGCGGTGGCCAGCGTCTGCAGCACCAGCGGCGTGTACCTAGTTGTTAAGGTGAAGGTGACATTGCAAGCCAACGCTTTAATACTTCTCTGGGTGCGCCAAGCCAGCGACATTGCTGCATGCAGCATGGTCAACGCCCGCCACCATGGCTTACTTGTTCCAGTTCAGCAGCAAGGTGTGACCGGACTGCACAAGGAAGCAGCAGCAACCATGTGGTTTGTCAGACCAGGCAGCACGGCAAGCACAAAGAGCAGCCAGTGTGAATTCAAGAGAGCAGGGCTTGCTTGCAAGGCCCACCTCGCGCACAGGCAGCAAGCCGCCTTTGATGCTCTTGAAGGTGGTCTTGACCTCATCGGTCACCACACCTACAGCCACAAGGTGAAAGAGCTTCACGTTTAGCTTCACCTCAAGCAAAAGCAACTAAGCCTAGGCAGAATGCTCAAGCCAGGGCCAAGCAACCTCTCCAGGCACCCCACACTCTGGCCAACAGCAGATGCTTCCGTATTGGCGACCAAAGTCGTACCGAGGAAGATGGCATACACAAAGAGTCCGATGTAGTAGGCAAGGTTGACGGTCACCACAGCAGACCAGGTTTTGTCGTTGATGACGCTCATGCCGGGCAGGCGGAAGATCAGCAGGTAGAATCGCTGCAGCGACGGCTGCATGGGCGTGCCGGTCAGCACGTGGAAGGCAAAGCCAAAGGCCAGGACCAGGGGCATGCTGCAGCCAGCATCAGCAAGGCAGGCAGCGTGAGCAGTGGTTTCAAGCGATCCAACAACCGTGATGCCTGGGACCAGGTTCGACAGGTGTGATGTCATGTGTGTGCGTGTTGTGTGCGTTGGTTTGTGCTGTGGACCTGGCTGTACGTGTGGGACACAATTGCTGCAGCCTCACCCTCCTGCCAGAACGAACAGGATCTTGGTGATGAGGTGCATCTTGGACAGCTTGTCCAGGATGAACTCAGCCTGCAGAAGCAACACATTCTTCGCCGCCACTGTTGCGTGGGAATGCACGGACCCCAACATTTCTGTTGCACCACCACCAGACAGGGAGGGAGGGACGGAGGGAGGGTGAGTGTGGGACAAGCTGTACATGCTGAGTCAGAAGCAAGTCCTGCGCACTGGCTGTGCCTGGCAGCTTCAGCCGGTAGTTGCTCACCTGACAATCCACTGAGCAGCGACGGCAGGCAGAACGCAAGGGCCACGCCGACCACCCAGAATTTGGCCCAACCAAAGTGGTCCCACACAGGCTCAGATGGTGGTGATGCTGAGGACTGCCCAGGGGTCTGGGGGGGCTGTTTGCCGTCGGGCGCAGGGTTGCTGGAGGGCTCGCTGCTGGCAGAACGCGCGGGGATGATGCGACGCTGCAGCAATGGCGATGCAGTTGGCCGCGGGGTGACGCACGCTGTCCGGATGAGGACGGGGCGGCGCATCTGCGGTGCCCTGGCACACTGCATTTTGCAAACAATGCGCAGGATACAGGAGGATACACATTCACTGATCGCCCACACCCACTCACTTTGTTTCACACTGGCCCTGCAGCGCCCACGTGTACTTGCATGCTAGTGCCGGAACGATGAGCGCCCTGCAGTCTGCACCGGTGCGACTGCTATCTCGAGCAAGGGCCGAGCAATTTAGCCGGCTGCTGCTTGAACAAGGTGCTGCGCCATTCTCCTCCGAGACCATTGTCAAGGCGCCATCTGCACCCAGCACGTCTGACGCGCCAACAGCACCAAAGCCAGAGAAAGAGGAGGCGTGGACTGAGGTGGTGCACAGCACAGGGCAGATCTACTACTGGAACCAGAAAACCGGTGCGCACTGTGCAGCCCTGCATGAAGGAGCTTCTGCATGCATGCAAGTCATGCGCTACGATGCTTGCTAAATGCACATGCCCACATGCATGCATGCTGCCCCAGGCGAGACGACACAGCTGGGCGAGCCCAAACCTGACGGAAAGGGAGGCTCTGCTGGGGGGGAAGGCGGAAGCGGCGAGCAGCAGGGCAGTGGGGCCCAAGATGATGCCCGATCAGCACATCTTGCTGAAAGCCACATGCCAGACCAGACCGGCTTCTATGCAGGCGTGGGCGTCTTCGTGGGTGCCCTGCTGGGCTGGTCCTCGCAATTCTTTTGAGGGTGCGGTCCTCAAATCAGCTTGCGAACAGTAATAAATGCCTTATGCTGTGTCAATTATTTCGATTCGTGCTACGGCACTTGTGTCTTTTGCCACTTGATGCCGCCCACTGTTGCGTGAGGCTGCAGGGACAGACGTTGCAGTGCGGCAGGTTTATCATGTACAATGTATTTACAGGCAGTTGCAATGTCGCGCAAAGTTCTGCACCCACTGCAGTACCATGCCACCAAACAGCACCCAACAACCAGCCCCCTCAACTTGCAACAAAGCGCCACCCACCCACTGTTGCGACACAAGCGCAGCCACCACTCCACGCCCGAACCAGTGCAGCACCATCACCACAGCTGACCCTGACCACACACACAGCGTGACATTGCCCCACATAACAGGAAACAAGGCTGCATAGGCACCTGGTTACCGCTCTTCTCCTCCCAGCAAGCACTTGCTTTACCCGGTGAACGCTCACCAGGCTCACGCCTCACTGCGCCACACGGCCACCGCCTGCTGGTGCGCCTGTGCCTGCGACTGGACCTTGGAGGCCAGGGCCTCAGTGGGGCTTGGCGCAGGCGTGGGGGGCAGGCGCGGCACCATCTCCTTGCTGACTGTTGCAGTGTGGCCCTCCAGGGGGGACTTGGCGGAGGCAGGTGCACGGTCGATGTGCACCAGGGGCTCATCAGTAAAGAACTCGGCCTCGGCATTGTCCAAGTACTGCAATCCCACATAAGTGCAGAGGACAGCGTCAGTTTTCTTCCGGGTGCGCAGCACACTGTATATGTGTTATGGTATGTGTCATGTAACTTGCACTGAACTATTCTGCGTGGTCGTCAGCACAAGAAGACTATTTGCAGGGAGAGGTTGGCAAGAAAGTGGAAACATAAAGGGTGACCGACTGGCGGAGCTTGCTTCCACCAGCAGGTTAACAGCTGCAGGATGGTGTGTGTGAAAGATCACAGCAAAAACGTAGAGCGAGTTCGGTTTGAGCATCAAAGCAAGCAGGGGTGATGCACAGATGCTAGGGCAGCGATAGGCAGGCAAAAAGGGGACGAGCGAGGCAGGCAGAACGTGCAGCTCTGCGCCTCAGACAATCAAGAAGACTCAATGACGGCCAGCGTTCGTCATATGTGGGCCACAAACACAGAGCACTGCACAGACGCCCTTCACGCATGTATTTTTCTGCAGTTTGTTCCTGCTTCACCACTGATGCCTTTGCCGCTGCTTCCTGGCTCAGCTATGCTGACCTCAGCTGCCGTTGCGCACCACGCATTCCTGACCTGCTAACTCTGTCTCGCAGCACTGCCCTCACCTGGGGCCTGCCAACGCAAATGAGGTCCACATTGTCGGCAAAGCTCCTGTCAGCAATGTCCAGACGCTGGTTCTCTACAACAGGCAGCGGCTGCATGGTGGGACCCAGCCAGTAGGTGGCCTCCTGAGGGCAGGGCATCAGAAGGCCATGGTGACTGTTAGCAGCCATTGGAGTGATGAGTTAAGTCACCAACACTGCTGCACTGATGGCTGCTTCAAACACCATCGGTTGATGGCATCGTTGCATGCTCCTGGAACCATCGCTTGCTTCGTCCAAGCGCAGCCATGCTAAGATTGGCTCCTGCCCACACCCTCCCACCTGCGCTTTCTCCTGGCCCTGCCTCACATCCCACCTTAGCCCACCTCTGCACGTGCCCATCATCTCCTGCTGCCACCTGCACGTGCCCCATCTCCATCCCCCAGTCCTCTGTGTTCCATCTGCAACAGCTCCTCCCCCCACCCTGGCTCAATTCCCCGCACCCGACTTGCACAACCCTTCCCCGCTCCCACACCTGCCAAAACACCCACGCCCTGCCTCACACCTCTGCTCCTGCCCCTGCATCGCCCTCTGGATGAAAAAATGTGTCTGCGTCCTGAACTGGCCATGGCCAACCCTTTTCTTCCCACCTGCATGAGCTCCTTGAGCAAGACCAGCTCACTGGCCATGTAGGACTTGAGCCAGCTGGCATCGCGGCACAGGCCCGACAGGTGGTCAAACATCAGCCCCTCCTGCTGGTCAAACGATGCGCGGGCAGCTGCAGGCGACGGGGCAAGCAGTGAAAGCAGCACTTGCAATCAGGCTTGCAAAAGTGAGCAGCAGGCAGGTGGGGGTGCTCAATGTAAAGGCATGAACGTTGATCCATTGCAGAACAATTTCAGGTTGAGCGCGTTAGGGTGGCTGGCGCAGTGATGCATGCTCTGCCTCATAGATCCTTGCTCACACCCACACAATCATGCTGTTTGACAGTCCATTCTCCTGCGCACCCCCTGCCCACCTTCAATTCCATGCCCTTCATAAAACACCTTCCACGTCACCGGTGTCAAAGCCTGTGCCATTCAACCCACCTTCAAACTTGCGCTGGCGGTCCTTGATCTTGATGCTGTGCTCCTCGCTGCGCTGCTGCCTCGCCACCTGCCCTACAATCTCCTGGTGCTCAGCCATGCTGCGAGCGCCCACGCGCTGCCTCTCCTCATGCACGCTCGGCTGACCAACACACCTGCAGGTTTCGCAGCACATCGGGAGCAGGCGTAGTGTGAGCTGCAGGCTTGCAAGCAGTCGCTCAAGAACTGTAGACCACCTCTGTTGCATTTGCTGCGTGTCCGGTTGTTGATCAGCAGACGCAGCACAGGCAGCACAGGTGACTCTTCCCAGGATGCAACCCAGATTCATTTGTTGTGTTGCATTCCTATGTGTTGTGTGACCGCAAACAAGGAGCTCATCACATGCCCCAAGTGCAGCAGCCACAACTTGCCATCCAGGTTTAAGCATTGCCTCCCTGAAAGCTGTATTTTTTTTGCAAAATACAGGGTCGTTACAATGCAGGCCATCCCTCGAGGCCCTTTGAAGGTCCACCTGGTGAGAGTCCGCTCAGCCAAGCCTGCTGTCTCACCTGCCAAGCAGACGGGTCAGAGGCACTGCGCGGTTGTGGCCGCTGTCAGTTGTGGCGGCCAGCAGCTTGCGCGAGCTCTTGGCCACCTCCTTGTACAGGCGTTGAAGCTCAGGGAAGCGCTCCTGCAGGGCATGGCGGCGCTCAAGCGCCGAAGAACAGCATGATCAGGAAAGGGGAGGGTTATCATCATGAGAGGCGCCACCATGAGGGGCAGCACGTACAGCGCAGGTTCATCTTGCAACAGCTGCACTCTTGGCGCCAGGCACAGCAGCGTAGCCTTCAAATGAAGATTTGACGTGATGATCAAAGTGCAGGACTGCACTGGCTTGAGCACAGGATGAACCTACTTCATCCCCCACACCCCCTCTGCGCACCCTGGCAAGCTCCAAAGAGTCCAGCCATGTGGCCAGAGGGCGGCGGATGTCCATGCGGGTGCCCTTGTCGTAACGCGCCACTGCCGTCTTCAGGTCCACGGGGTTGTAGTCGCCGCCTGGTCAAAGGTTGCACAGGTTGCACAGGTGCAGCATGACCGCTGTGAGCCATGCACGAGGACACACCCTTGAGCCAAGCAAATGCATGAATGTACGTGCGATGATCGCTCATAAGCATATTAGGCCGTTGTGCATGACAGCTTGCAACACGGCCGGCCTTGGCATGCTCAAATTGGCTCAAGTTGGGCATCTTCTGCAGGTGGATCCGCTGGGCTGACCCCATTCCAAGTCAGACCCGCTCCCAGGTCAGCATGCCACCGTGCAGCCAGTGGCGGCGGCAATGTGCAACTGAAGCAGGCATGTCAGCCGCTCACCAGAGTGAATGGGGTGTCCATGCGTCTCAGTCTGCTTGATGGGCTCTCCACGGCCACCTTCCACCATCTTCCACACACGTGGCAGAGGCACTTGCAGCAGCGGCATCAGCACATCAAACAGGTCTGCGGACATGCGCAAGCAGGAGTCAGGAGTCAGGGCCAGGCATGCACGCGATGCAAGCAGTTGGAGCTGCGAGTGGGGTGTGACCTGCCTGTTGTGGCTGCTTCCATTACGGCAACCTCCCGCTCAACTTGTTCGATGTGCGGCTTGAACTCCATGGCCTCTTCAAACTGCAAGCAGCACATCGCATGAGGAGGCCATCAGGGCTGCTGTGAAGCCACGGGGGCAGCAGCTTAGCACTGACCACAGACTCGCCATGTGCCAGACGCGTGTGTTGACAGGCACCGACTGGGACGACATGCTCATCGACTCCTTCGTGACCTGCTGGCACAGCTTACGCGCCTGCGCGGTGCAAGAGTTGGAAGGGGCCAAGCGAAAACGCGCGAGCCCTAGTCGGCAACGCCTGCCAAGGCACCGAGGCGCAAGGTGCGGCGCAGACGCATCGCAGAAGGGCCGTGCTTGCCTGGTTGTAGGCGTTCATCTTGGGCTGCAGCCTTCGCAGAGCCCTGTTACAAGGAGCAGTGCCGTCTTGGCCTCGCTCCCACTCTTTGACTGCTGCTGGCATGAACAGCAACAGCGACGCTTTAACCTGCATGACCTCCTTTTTGCACACATGTGCGGGGACTGGGGTCGAAGAGGCCATTGCCTTCTTCAGCGCGTGCGGCGCTCACAGTGGTTCACACACGGCCATGCTTGCAGGCAGTGCTGTGGTCACTGCAGCCGGCCAACTGCTTGCAAATGCCCAAGGTTTAAGGACAGGTGGGTGGATGCAGATGCTGCAGTGCTGGTCTGGTTCTCTCATCCTGCTTCGCTAACCACCCTAACAGTGTCAGGGAATGTGCACTTTAGGATCCCGTTGTTGGCAGTGTGGTCATGAGCGTCTCCACGCCAGAACTGTGCTGTACAAGCCCCTCATTGAGCGCTGCACTGCTCTTGCAGCCATCAATGATTGCGCGGTGTCAGGCATGCGGCGTTGACGCAAGGCCTTCTGAACAGCAATAAAAGAATTGCTCTTTTGTGCACACATCAGCAGCAGACATGACTGCCTTAATCAAGCAGATGCACAAATTCACGCTGCGAACCAAGGACACACACCACGACACATATGACAGCACACCACAGCTCATAGCACGTGGTTGCCAACGGTATTCAGGGTTCTGTGGCAATCATGAATGCAAGCTGTGTACAAACAGTCCAACGCCTGACCTGACGTGTCAACCCAAAAATCACGGTGAGGTGGCGCTACAGCATTGGCCTCTGCTGCGGGCCGCTTCTGCCCAGCAAGTCCAACAGCGAGGGGCTCTTTCTCAGCTGCAGTCCAATGGGAGGCTTGGTGGGCGCCTTCTGTGGTTCAAGGGACGCGACCAGCTCAGCAGGCACAACAAGGGCAGCAGCAGCGCCCGTTGGGCAGCACCCACGGCCAAGCACGGCACTGGCAGCGCTGGCAGCTGCAGCCATTGCCACTCCTGGCATCATCATGGCTGGGTGCATCCACGGCATTGTTGTGGGCCGAGGCATGATCTGCAGCGGCCTGGTGGGCAGGCCCCACACCATGCCTGGGCTGGTCAGCGCAGCAGGGGGCAGCTGCCCTGAAGGGTGGCCGAGTACAGGCTGACTGGACCCCTGGGTGTTGGAGCGTGATGGACCAGGAAGGGATGCAGCTGACGTTTGACCTGCAGGAGCCGAGCTTCGGCTGCATAGTTGCTGCCTGACATCAGCGTCACAGCTCGTAGGCGCAGATGCATGCATATCACTTCGGTGGCTGCCACGCCGCTGCAGCTGTTGCGCAGGCACAAAAGCCATGGCATCGTCATCAAAAAGGCCGTTGAAGCTGCTCGCTAACCCTTCCAGGGGGTTGCCAAGGGCAACGTCAGCCGCATCCAGCAGGGACTCGAGATCAACATCCAGCACTGTGTCCCCTAGAGCCATAGCTTGTGGGCCATGCACTTCGCCATGCTGGTGGCTTTCATGTTGACTGGTGGTGCTTGCCAGGCTACCCCCTGATTCGTCACCGCCACCTGCAGACGAGTCCTCATGTGCGGCTGGGCTGAGGCTGGTTGCTTGCGCTGTTCCAGTGCCCAAGGTGCTGTCTGCCTGTGGCTGCCCTGCGGCCAATGTTGGTGTAGCTGCTGACGCTCCTTGCCGAAAGTGCTGCAGCTTGCGCCGCCTGCGTCCATGTGTGGGCTCAGACGTCGCTAGAACTCGTCTCACAACATGCTGCCAGATGTTGCGTAGCTGTTGCTGGTGAAGCGGTTTTTGCAGAAAGTCGGCGGCACCACCCCTGATACCAGCCATGATGTCACCTTCTTTGCTGTGCTCTGATGTCAAGACCACTGGCAGGGCCTTGATTGCTGACCGCAATGTGCTGGAGTCAGCCAGGCACACGGCATCTACCAGCACGAGGTCAAACTGTTGCCCCGCCACCTTGAGCTTCACCAGTGCCTCTGCAGCGCTGGAGCAGCTGGTTGCGGCATAGCTGCATGCTGCCAATCCTTCGCAAGTATGCGCCGCTGCATCTGCCTGGGGCTCCACCACAAGTACCCTGAGCCCCGTTGGAAAGCCAGGCGGAAAGGCTGGGATCCGCCGCATGCCGACCAGTTGGCAAACGCTGCCTGCGTTGCGCGGGAGCAGGCTGTGTTGTGTGGCTTGAGCAGCGCGGCGACCACCCTTGGACGCCTTAGCACCTGCCTCCCCATGCGCGTACCTACCTGCCGCAAAGCTTTCGCTGTCTACGCTTGCATTATACCGCGTAGACGCTGCGCGCCTGGACAAAACAACGTCCTTCACGTCGATGTCTTTGCGTTTGCAGGCGCAGGTGGCGCTATGCTGCAATTCAAATGGCACCGCGCGGCTCGAAAGATGCTGGTAAACAGAGCTGTGCAGCGCCTTGCAGGCAAGCCCCCCACACCCATTTGGATAGGCTTTTTGGCCTTGGCTACCTCCACGGTTGCCACCGGCACAGAAAATCCTTAAACCTTCAATGAGCACATATCCTGCGACTCATACAGTGACACGCATGACCAGCCGTGCATTTACAAAAGTGGTTTCTAAGAAAGTATGGGCCCGCATTTGCGTCGCCTTGCGCGCGCATGCATCCAGCTTTGGGCCAGCACAACATGCAGCCGCAAGCACTTTCGCATCTCGTTAGCATACAGGGTGCCTGCCTGCGCCACTGCTGGTCTCCGGCCCTGATGCAGTGGCGACACCATGGCTCAGGTTGGACCAAGCTGCACGTCATGCTCACATGCCATGCAGCACAGGTCTGCCTGACTGACCGTAAAACTCTTTGTTGCTGCCTGTCTGCGCACAGATGCGGGACCTGGTAAAGAAGCAGCGCAGCCAAGCACTTGTGAAGCAGCGGGGAGATATGGCTCACGGCTGATTGACGAGGGAAAGCAAGAGCAGCTCAAGAGAATGAGCAGCGTACTGGGTGTTCAGAGCGGCAAGGTTTCGCGAGTTACGCTGAGCTTGCTGCAGACGCTCAAGTACCTTCCAGATCCGCCCGAGCACAAGCAGCAGCTAGCGGCATACAGGGTCACCGCGTTAGGCAGGGACCTGAAGCCGCTCTTGAACCAAACATCAGTGTTCTTGTCTGGGCTGCCGACACAGGCGCAGGACAAGCCCCAGGGGCCGCCTTCATAGGGGCTCAGTGCAGTGCCCCGATCCTTGACACGCTTCCACGTGTGTGTGTGTGTTGACCAAAATGGCTTGTAGTGCAGGCCCTGTACGCTTTGATGTGAAGTGCCTTTGCATGGGTTAATGCTTTCACTTGCATCTGCTCACCTCGGGTTTCCTCGCACTACCCACACTGCACCAAAAAGCAACATTCGCAAATATTTATGACATGCCAACCTGCCTCACCCTCATCAGCAAGGGCTGCATGGCACGATCAGTAGTGGTCCACCCCTGGTCTGCGAATCAGGCCTCAGCAAGGGCTGATTCGCCGCTGAAGCCAAGTGTTTGAAAGCCAGCACATGCCGGAGCGCAAGTCAGCGTGATAGTCAGGGCAGAGCAGGAATGCTTCTTTCTTAGCCCCTTGATCTCAGGTAAAACTGGAGGATCCCCTCAGGGTAAAACTAGGGATCCCCTGAGATAATGTCCAGGACTTGCATGTTCCGAACGCAGGTCGGCGTTGAAGTGGTGTTGAGAGTCTGCAGCAATCAAACTGACACCGCAGCACCAGTCTGCTTGCAACCACAGCTGCTGGATGGCAAGCTACTGCCACACGGTGCTACAACTCTGCACCCGCAGCAACCTCAACAGCCCGCCACCTGTGCAACCCACCATTGCTCTCTAGCGCCATCGCAACAAGTGTCTCAGCTTCAGGCCCTCGCGCAGGCGGTGCGCACTTGAACGTAAAGGCCCGTGCACAAGCGGCCCACACTTTGCTGCCACGCTGTGCTGCAGTAGCCTTTGCCTTGACCGACCGCCGCAGCTGCTTGCCTCAGACACTCTCACCCTGCAACACAAGCAGTTGCCACATTGAACGCTGACCGTGGACTTTTAGGTTGAAAGCAACGCGCTGATCTTCGCGCGGCGCATCAGAAGCAGCTGTCTATCAGCCCGACTATGCTGGGCTCTCCGCGGCACTAGCTGGATCGTTCAAGATCGGTGCAGGGTACGTAGCGGAGTGGTGGGGCAACAGGCCCACAGCTGCGGCTCTGATGCGCGCCAGCTGGCGTTCTTGCAGCGCAGCTTTCCCAAACATTGGCAGCAGGACGTGCCGTGCACGCCCAGTGAGCCGTAGCCTTCGGTCAAACAAACGGCGCGAGTCATGATACTGCAGCGTGCATGCAACACAGCTTCTGCGCCAGACCCGCTCATCGTGTTGGTCAACTGCGTTGCAGCACCGACGGGTTCCTCTGATTTGCCCGTTGAGCAATTTGTATAGCAGCCGGCTGCCTGCACCTGCGTAGCGCCACGGCGCAGCGAAGTCATGGCGAAGGCTTGCTCTGCCACTCACTGAATCGCATGCGCTCTGGGTTGTACGCAGGCCCGCGTTGAATGGACGAGGCCCCTGCCTCAGACCCAACAGGCAGGTGCAGCACCAGCCGCAGTAGCGAGGTCCCCAGCACCAGCGGCCAGGGCCAGGTGTCCAGGAAACAGTGGCAGCAGCATGCAAGAGGCGCTGTCAGCTCTGATCCGGGTTACGCAGCTGAGCATTACACAGAATCGTCACACTATCAGCAGCATGCATACCAGTGCACATGGCACCATGGCAGCGTAGGTGGCGCGCCGGTCATGTACGGACCGTACGCTTTTGTGGCAGGCCCTGCAAATGCAGCAGCACAGGTGTTCTATGCCTTCCCCGGTGGAACCCATGCAGCATATCAAGCATCATACTGGGTGCCACTCCAATGTGGGCATCCTGCCGGCTTCTGGCCTCAGCAGGCATTCATGGGGTTGGAATCACTGGTGGATTCGGCAGGGTGCCAGCTGCAGCAGCGACGAAGAAGACAACCACACCGACATGGTGGGCAGGGAAGGCACCAAGCAGTGGAGGTGGCGAAAGTAGATGAGGATGCCGTTGACCCTGACCCTGCCAGCAGCTCACAGCGGGCACAGGCCTGCAGCAGCAGCTGCTCAGCAGCAACCATGGCGATAGAAGCAGCTGGAGCCAGGAATAGTGACAGTGGCGCAGGCAGCTTTGCAGTGGAGGTCCATGGCTGGAGCGACCTGACATCGGGGATCCTGCAGCTTATCATGGCCAAGCTAGGCGACGGGGAGGTTAAGCATATGCGCATGGTTTGCCGCCACTGGCGCGGCACGGTGGATCACAACCTGGAAACATTGACGCCCAACAAACTGCAGACGCATGTCTTGGTGCAGCGTTTTCCCAACCTCAAGGTCCTGCACCTCACTGGCTGCAGCAACGTGCGCAACAAGGACCTGCTCATCCTTGCAAACAGCAGCCTGTCCTTGCACACGCTGACGGTTGGCGATGACGCCAACAAGCACTGGGTGACCAACGAGGGCCTGGCCGCCATTGCCCGCATGCCCAGCATCACCAGCCTCAACCTGCACGATTGCAACGGCGTCACCAATAACGGCCTGCTTGCACTCACCAAGCTGCAGCGGCTGTCAACGCTGTCGCTCAAGGGCTGCTGCAAGCTGACGAGCGGGGCGCTGGAGGCAATCCAGGGCCACACCTCGCTTACCAGCCTGAACTTGTATGGCTGTCGAGTGACAGATGAGGCGATGCTGGCGCTGACGCACCTGCAGCTGATCAGCCTGCACCTGGGCAACACACGTGTGCGGGACGAGGGCGTGGGCCACCTTGCACGCATCACGACGCTGCAGGAGCTGCACTTTGACCGTGAGCAGCTGTCGGACGTGGGCGTTGCGCAGCTGACGGCGCTGACGCGGCTCCAGTCGCTTGCACTGCGCAACTGCACGGACGTGACCACGGACTCGCTTGGCGTGCTCATCCCCGCGCTGCCGCTCATCTCCCTGGACCTCAAGAACTTCTACATGGACGACTCGCAGCTGTCACGCTGCTTAGAGTTCCTGGGGGCGGTCACGTTCCTGGACCTGCGCTGCACGCCCGTCACAGATGACGGCCTGCAGCAGCTCACCAAGCTGTCGTCGCTGCAGAAGCTTTGCCTGACTCCGACCCAGGAGCGCCTGTGGTCGCCGTACCTGTGCGTTGTGTCCAATCTCACGCAGCTCATCAGCCTCAGCATCAATAACTGCGCGCTCAAGCACCAGCAGCTGGACACACTGCGAGAGCTAAAGCTGCTGCAGGAGCTGGACCTCAGCCATGACAGCAGCAAGGAGGAGCTGCTGCAAGACGACCTGAGTGGCCAGCCCTTGGTCAACCCAACAGCCATTGACGCGATGGCTGCCATCACCAGCCTCACATCCATCGATCTCTCCAGGTGCGTGTGGGGCCGGCAGCCATGGCATGGGTGTGACTTGAGGGCTCTCGCTATTAGCTCAGAAACCAACCAGCTGCAGCTGTGCAGGGGCTTGTGCATGGGGCTTGGTGCTTGCAGAGTCTTGTTCTGCTGAAAAGCACTTGCGCTTACATGGTGTGCTTACCTGCCGCTGGTCCTCCATAAGTAGGAATAGGCCTCCTGGTCTACCCTTGCACCTGCTGCACCTGCTGCACCTGTTGCAAGTAGCACTCATCCCTGCCACACGCGCCTGCTGCCTGCTGTCCTGACAGGCACCCCATGCACGAGGAGCACCTCAGCATGTTGGCAGAGCGCCTGCCACGCCTGCACACCCTCATCATCATCGGCTGCCCGGTGCACAAGGCGGAGCTGCAGTCCCTGAAGCGCCGCTTCCCAGAGATCAGCATACACCATAGGCCTCAACTGGACGTTTCTTGCAGCTCAAGCGACCACGGCATCGGGTGATGAGTGATTTGCCTGTGCGGTGGTGTGGCGCCATGCATACGAGTGGGATTGGTTTTGAAAAAGATTTTGGATAGGGTTCGCAAGCTGGCTGGAGCTAGTACTGGAGGGTAGCATAGTGCAACCACCGAAGTCCGCATCGCATGGGTGCTGACTGCGGCTGAATTTATTCCAAGCGCTCAGACTTGAGCACTCATTGACTGTCCCTGGCTGGTTCTGCATGTGACCTGACATGCAGCACTGTGGGCTGAGTGTTTGTCAAAGACGGCAACATGTTGCCACGCACACTTGGCTTCTCTATGAGTGCTATGGCACAACATGACTCTGAAGCAGAGAGGGTCATTGCTCAAGAGCACTGGCATTTTATGAATTTCAAGCATGGTGCATGGAAGTGCAGGTGGCAAAAAATCAATCATCATAAAGGGTTCTGTTGAGTTCCATCATGTCTTGCGCTAGTGGTATGCTGATTGGACCATAACGGACCTTGTGAGCATGCAATGCCATGTGTTGTGCTGCTGCCGCCTTGGAAGATGTTGCGCCATGCCTGGCACACATTCGATGCAAATACCTGTTCAGCGCGGGCAGAGAGTGTCACAAACCGAGTATCAGCGTAAACAGTATGCTCCACCAGCTCATGCATCACCATCCAGGTGTTGACACAGGTCAGCGCTGCCTAATATCATGAGTAGCTGCAGGTGCGCAGTCATTACAGCACAAAGATCTCACCTGGCAGCAAGGATTGCATGAAGATCTGATCCTGGGCTGACCTCTGCTATGGCCTTAGCGCACTGGCTCAGCGTTTGATCAATCACTGTCTCCGCTGCCAGCTCAGCTTCAGAAAGCTGCTGAGCATCTACAGCAGAGTCTGTGGCTGGCAAGGACGTTGAGGTCCCTTCAGTGTCAGAGCTTGCGGCAGTGTGTCGCTGCCTCTCCATGGCAAGTGCGACTGTTTCACATGCCAGCTGCAGCTCAAACACATCGTACAGGCTGGCTGAATAGTAGAGGCGAAGCTTCACACGGCAGGTGCAAGCAGTGCAGCAGGCCTGTCAGCAGACTTGTGAACACCTGTCAGCAGTAGACGCCCAGCGGCAGTCAGGCCGCAAGGACATGTTCTGTAAGCAGGCGGCTGATGACAAAACAGAGTTGAGGCACCTGTTGCATTTACCTGCGGCGCTAGCGCTGCCTTGCGGAACGTATTGTACAGGCCTGCAATTGCTTGACGCAGCCGGTCTCGCACGCCACAGATAGTCTCATAATCGTTGTTCTTCTTGGCCATCTCAAACAGCGGCCCAAGTTCTTCAGTCACCTCCACATTCAGCTCATCATACCTTCCAACAAGCTGTGTACAGAAAGCACAGCAACACAGCCACCATCATGGTGGCATTGGTCGATTTACTGAAAAGGTGCTTTTATAGCAGCCTGCAAGCACACACAGGAAAAATGTCAGCGATGCTGTGCTGGGCATGCACACCTTGCGACCTGTACCTTGTCAATGTTCATAAGTTCAGCTGTGCAGCGCTGGCATTCGCAGTTGAAGCCGTAGTTCTCCTGCAAGAACTCAATGCGTTCTTCCACGGGCATCAGCTGCGGCCTAAGAGGGCATGCAGGAGCCATGAAGGAGCCATGGTCAGTGCACAGATGCATCAACAGCAGGCAAACACGCTCGTGCGCTTTGACACAAGGGCAACATGTGCACATAGCAAGAATGAACCATGACTGAGGATGAGCTCACCTGCCAAGGTACGAGATTGTGAATTCGTCGCCAGCCCTGACATCGCGTGCTGCCCTCACGATCATCAAGTCACCGATGACGTAATTGATGGCGTTTGGAGAGCAGCTAAGGAGGCACAGACACAGCAAAAGACAAAGAAGCCAGTAAGTTATGGCGCTCAGCGCCCACGAAGCACCTTCAGGACAGTTCAGGCACTGCGCGTCACCACAAAGTCAGCAAGTCCTTTGACAGCGCTGCCCTGGCCACGGTGCAGTCTTGCCTGTGATTGAGCATGGACATCTCAGGCCACACGCCAATGTGTGCTGTCAGCTGCTCGCCCCTGCAGTGTGAAGCCGCCTTGTCTTGGTACACATCACCTGTGCGCAGTGCACAGCCATGTGCAACAGCTGTGATGCACTGCTGTGCTGCTTCAAGTCCGTCAGCTACCAAGTGCTGCCTCACCAACATCAAGAGTGAGATTGCATGTCGGCTCAAGCAACTGATGAAGAATTTGCATGGTTTGCGTGATGCTTAGCCAAGCTAATGACTCAGGCAGTGTGCCAGATAAGTACAGTCCTCGCCATTCCTTACCAAAGCAATTGTATTTGACGTTGCGAGCAGTACGCATGGCTGTTGGGCGATCCACGCCACCAGGAAACACCTGCGTCGCTGCATCCCCCTCGTCTTCCCCCGCCTCCTCAGCCGCGGCGTCCCCTTCTTCCACTTGCTGTTCAGCTGGCGCCTCTTGTGCCGCCCCTGCAATCTTGCGCCTGTTTGCCAGCGTTGCTCGGAAGCTGTCCGCTGCACTGGTCTTCTTTGTCAACCGTTTGACCGCCGACCTCACAGTTGTGCTGGACCCTGGCTGCTCCTCTGGCCGTAAACTCAGGTCTGGAATCATCCTGACCGACTTGTTGCTGCCATCGTAGAAGTAGTCAACAAACCACCTGTAGACCGCAAGGAATAACACAGTAAGCCCTTGTTACGCCCACTGCATAGGGTAAGGCTGATGGCATGCTCTCCAATTTGCAGCTGGACACCACGGGCAACACCCGGCCTCCAACCACTCCAGCAACAAATCATGCTGCTGCGTGGCCTGCATTTGCAGGGCTGCACAGACTGGACAACACCCGCTTTAAAGATTGACAGGGAAGGCTGCTAACCGCCGCACCTGTGTTTGTGCTTGCCTTGCTCCAGGACCCAGTCAACTAGGCCCTCTGTGTCTGGCCGCTCCCCGGCAGGGTGCGTCAGCAACGCCAGTGGCTCACTGACCATCACCAGCGCCCCTGGCTTCATGTCTTGGGTGGCCACAACGCCACGACCCTTCCCTGCACAAAATTGGAATGTTGCACACACGTCAGTACAGCAAGTTCTCCAAGCCGTCTTTGATGCCGGCATGGCAAATCGAACGTTACAGGGCCTGGTGCGCACCTGGAATGCTGACCACCTTGATTGGCCCCATAGTCCGGCTCAGCTGCACCGCCGGCTGCTGGTACCAGTTGTCAAACAGCTGTCCTTCATCAGCACCGCTGTGGCTGCAGGGTGCCTCGGCCGCCGCTGCATGGCATGGCAGCGAGCGTGGTCGTACACGCCAAGGCGCGGCACACCCAGCCACTGTCGCCCTACAGCCGTGTCCATGGCCATTCACGCCCGCAGCTTGCACCATTGTCCTCCAGTCTGTCCAATTGTTTGCGATGTGCGCACGTCATCAGTGCACACTTCTTTTCTGGCAAATGGCAGGTCAGTGCATGCTGTTTATTTACATGGTGCCTTGCCACCCTTGACATCCAAATGCCGTACTGGAGGCATTGCAAACTGTCTGCATACTTATATGCGCAACCCACAGTCTGCAGTATGTCCCTGACCTGAACAACCCGCCTGATTCGGCTCGGGTGCATCTTTGCCCCAGCTTGCTTGCCTCCTCCGTCTCATCAGCCCAGTCTGTCTGCCGGCTCCCAGCCCTCTCCTTGCGATGAATGACCATGACGAACAGCCCTCCAGCTGCCAACTGCCGCAATAGCCACCCGCTGGGACACGCGGCGTGGCTCGTCAAGCGCGGATTGGCTAGTGTAGGATGCACCGATGAGCGGCTGCTGGAACGGCTTGGCTGACAGCTGCCCTGTGGAAATTGGCACGAGTGCCAGTTGCATGTTCTTGCCTCGAAGCTCAATCTGGGTATCTTGAAGGCCACCCAGCCTACCCAGCCACTTGCCAGGCAGCCAAGTTGACACAGCCTGCCAGCCGCTCCAGGCCAGGCTGCCTCCATGCTCAGCAGCTGCAGCACCAGCACCAGCACCATCATGTGCGAGTGCTGCGCTCCCCCGCAGCTGCCGTCCGGGGATTCGAAGGTGGCTTGCCAAGTGGAACCAGATGTGCTTCATGCCCGTGACCCCCAACATGGGGGGTCCCGGGATGGCGCGACAGCTGCACCTGTAACCCTGCTGGGTTGGTGAATCGCGGGCTGCACTGCGCTGCACCTGCATCGCCCACTGGCCGGCAGCCTCTCCTGTTGCCGTTGCATGATCAGTGAACTTGGAACGAAGGCCTAAAGCTGTACAAATTTAGCGGTCGAGCACTCTGAGAGGCCTCAAGTCATTGTACAAGGCGCTGGCACAAAGAGCATGGTTCAACATCTGTGGGAGCATGTGAGGACTTTGCATTTAGGCATATGAGGCATGCCAGCATTTGCTGAACTGAAATTTTCTGAAATGCATTACAGACAAGGAGGGCTTGCCTATGTGCTCTGCCTCCTACGTTCATTACACGCGTTGGTGGTTGAACGCTGGGGTGGTCGCTGGTGACAGTGGCTGATTGTGCGGTCCTGCTGATTGAGTTTTTGGGCTCAATCTTGGCATGGCCAAGTTCGCAACACCCAAGCCTTCTGTGCCTGGGATCCCGACCCTGGAGTGTTCTGCAGTTCTGCATCTCACATTTGACCACAATTATAACAGTAACCTGTTACTACACGCACAAGCTTGGCCCAAGCTCTCTTGGACGAAGCCCTTTTGGTGCTGCCGAAAACCCCCAGCCCGATGCAGAGGTGGGCGGCCCTGACTTTCGCACTGCGCCGTTGCGCTCGTCGAAATTTGCAGACTGTTCACTGCGAAGCGTGCTAGAGCGCCCAGCCTCCGCAGCGCCGCCGCCGCTCAGCTGCAACCACCTGAGGGCCTTTCCTGTCGCGCAGCCAACCGGCACTCTCGCCTCACCGCTCCACCTCAGCGGCCGCTTCAGTGAATGTCATGTAAGCTTCTGGGAAGCGTCATGTGCACAGCCAATTGGTAGCTCGTGCTGTGTCTAGCAAGCAACACCTTCATCCTCAGGGGTTTCAGGCAGGGCTGCAAAATCCAGCGACTTGCAGACAATGTGTGCTGCGGTGACGCCGCCGTTTCTCGGCGCGCAAGGCTCCGTGTTTCCTCCGCACATGCCCAAGGGCCCACACCTGACCCTGTCAGCCTTGAACGCGCACCATTGTTTGACAGCTCTAGCCCTTGCTGCGTGATGCTTGCTGCGCCAATACTCAGGGCGTCAAGCAACCGAGGTGGCCAGCTGCGCATTCCCATCCGCATTGACAGCGAGTATGTGAGGCAGGGCGACGAGCAGCGCCTGTTCCCCAGGATTGAGAACTATCTCACGCGTGCTGAGGTGGCAGAGGCTTGGCCGGGGGGCGTTATCACCCACGAGTCGTTCACGCACAGGGGTTTCAGCTGGCGCATGCACTCTGGCAGGGCAGGTGGCCCCAGCAGCCCGCTGCTATGGCTGGCAGTGCTGGATGGAGACTCTTCAGCCTACCCCACTGGCCGGAAGTCGCTGTCCATGGGGCAGACGGAAGCAGCGGCAAGCTGTCAGCGTGCCCCGACGTCTCCTTGCAGCCGCCCATTGGTTGACCTGGAGCTGGACGGCAGCCCAGGTGCCATGTCCATGCGCCCCTTCTCTCCCGCCACCAGCCCGGCCACCAGTACAGGCGGCTGGCTGCACCAACAGAATGCGATGCAGCTGCGGCATGCGGGCATGTCCATGGTGGTCGCGCAGTCTCAAAGTCAGAACAAGTTCATTGAGGACTTGCTGACCGCTGAAAGCTCCCACAACGCAATGGAAAGGTGCGAACATGCGGTGGTGCTAAAGCCATTGACTGCTTGCAGTTTTGCACACAAGCTCGAACAACTCCACGGTGCAAGCATGCAAAATCACAAAATCACATCAGCATCATGTTTTTGCGGGCCACTCCAATGCTGCAGGTACAAGGCGCTGATACGGCTGATGTCGGCGCTCAAGCGACGCATTGCGCAGGCGCGCATTCCCAACCCGCACAAAGCACAGAGCTGGGAGAACCAGGAGCACCAGGACATCCTCAAGCAGGTGCGCAATGTGCGCTGATACACCCTGCTTTGATGTCACCCCAAACTCCTGAGCATTTTGCAGAAGAACTTGTGTCGCTGGTGCAGGGGGTGGGGGGCCATCATGTGGACACTGGTCTGCAGGCAGTGTGTGACTGACGTTGAGGTTGGGGCTTTGTGTCTCGCTGTGGTGCAGGTCGTCATGGTCGGCGAGTGCCTTGCACGCTTTGGCACGGCTGAGTTCAGTGAGCGAAGCAACTCATCACGCGCCATCAACACCAAGGACTATGCTACGCTGCTGACCCAGGTTGGTGTGATTCTGCTGGTTGCCGCACCATGCAACAGCAGGCCAGGGAATATCAGGTGACACTCAAGCTGCGTTGCACGTGTCAAACAAACTGCTCCCCTCCCCGCGTGTTTGTATCAGTTTCTGGAGGCCCACGGCATGATCTTCCACACCGACTTCATTGCCCAGCTGCCTCAGATCATTCAGGTGAGAGTGCTCACACTACCGCTGGTCAAGCGACTAGTCACTGCATGCAGTTTTGGAGGATTTTCGCGCCCTTGCCCGCTGACCTGCTTCCTTTCTGATGCCATCCTGTTGGTGGCGCTCGCCCTCAGGACGAGGTGCTGACCGTTCGCAGCCTGCTACAGACACGCTGTGAGGCTAACAGCATCATTTTTACACAGCTGGTCAAGCATGTGGGCATGGAGGGCCAGGTGAGGATTTTGTTGACGTGCTGTTGCTACAAAGGACTTTGTCATGTTGTCACAGGGCTCGGTGCTCACACTGCTGGCGTTCCAAATTCCACAAATGCAGGGCAACGGCCAGGCTGTTGTGTACAACACAAGTGTTGTGACTGCCAACCCCACCAGCATTGCGCAGTCAGCACCCAAGATGCTGATGCATGCAGCGGCCAACGCGTGGGCAAAGGTTGGTGATGCAGTAGCAGCCGTGCTCAAAATTCGCACCTCACCGCATTCCATGGCCTGCCAGCAGTAGATGAGGGCTGTGTGGCAAGGCTGTGGCAAAGATTACCGCCCGCAACACCTGCTGCAACCTTTGCTGCCTGTTGCGCAGGCAACAGAGAAGCGCTCCAACCGCTTTGGCCTGATTGGCGCAGCCGCTCTGCTTGGGCTGTGGATCCTCAAAGGACGACTGTTTGGCGGCAGGCGGAACAAGGGCCGCTTTGAATCTGCGGATTCTGAGTATGAGCACTACGCGCGTCGCAGGTACTGTGATGTCACATTATGCGTTGGGAGATCGTGGTCGGGTGTGATTTGGGTGTCATTTGTCTGCAGCAGGGGCAATTGCAAGTGCTGGGTGTGAGGCGCTGCTGCTTATCATGGCTGTTAGCTGAATGTTACTTGCTGCTGCGGCTGTTGCTTATCCCTTGCTGCAGGGGCCGTGGCGGCCAGGGTGGGAGCGGAGTGCTGGGCCTTGCGGAGCACCTCCTGGAAACCCGCACGCTGACGGAGCGCGCCGCCGTATCCCAGATGGTGGCGTGCAGTGAGGAGCTGCAGCGTGCACAGCAGAACATTGAGCTGCTCACGCATGATTGGCGCATGGGACAGCTGCGCATGGGTGGTGGGGTGCACCCGCCTGGCTTCCAGCCTGTGGACCTGCAGCGCTGCTCCCTTGGCGGTTACCTGAATCGGCTGGACGACCCATACTACCCAGTGCAGTACAGCCCTGCGTCGCGGTCACACCACGCTGTCATGCTGCCAACACCTCTACAGGCACCGTCTGTGTACGTGGCAGATGCAGGTGCACCGGACGTGCAGCAGCACGTGCAGCAGCAAGCCAAGCCGCCCAGCAAGAGACAGCAGAAGCAGGACAGGAAGCGGACAGGGGCAGTGGCAGCAATGGCAACGGACAGTAGCCCTTCACAGGCTACTGGCGGGGCCGCCGGGCAGGCGCAGGGCAATAGCCCACTGGATGCTGCGTTGTCAGTCATTCCTGCCATTGGCGACATGTTTAAGCTGTAGGTGACCCTGAGGTACAGGTTAACCACTGAACATAACGAAGGACCATTTCTATGAGCAGGTGCCTGCTGGTCATGAAACATGTCAATTTTGCGCTTGCTTGTTTTACCTTATGAAAGTAGCATGGGAGCCTGTCGCCATGCTATGCAAGTGAACGTACTCCGTGCCGCGTGCTGCCAGCTCCCACGCTGTCATTTTGCAAGTCGGTGTCGGCCGCAACTTGCATGCGGCGCTGCCAGGCGAATGGCCAATTCCAAGTATGAGTACGTGCGGCGCTATGAACAGCAAGACCCGTTGCTGCCGAGCTGCTTTATCGTCGTTCGCATCGACGGCAAGGGCTTTACAAAGTGAGGCTTCCAGCTGCAGCAGCCCTCCACATCATCATGCACTTTCTGCATGGGTCCAGTTGTTCCATGCGAGTCTGTTTCCTGAATGCTGCAGGTTCAGCGAGCTGCATGGTTTTGAAAAGCCCAGTGACATGCATGCCCTCAATCTGATGGATGAAGCGGCCAAGGTGGGCGCCCACGCCAAGTCAGCACCCACAGCTGACAGGGAAGTCCCAGGTGATTTGACCATCTCTGCTCTTGCACAACAGGAAGTGCACCGCGAGTTTCCTGACATCCGCATTTCCTTTGGCGAGAGCGACGAGTTCAGCTTTGTCTTCCACCGCGACACAGAGATATATGGTAGGCTGGTGCCAAGTGCAGATCCATTAAAAGCTGGGATGCAGTGTGAAAGGTCATGTGTTGCGGAGGCGTGCCCTGTCACACGTCCGCAACTGCAAGGAGGCCCAAGCCTTATCCAGACAGTGTTGATTGCTTGCTACCTGTGCAGGGCGGCGCAGCTCAAAGATCGTAACCTTGGTAACATCATGCTTCACCTCTAACTACGTCAGGCTGTGGCCTCAGGTGAGACGTCAAGATTTGGTGCCCTTGTGGCGCCCTATGGACTGTAAAATCGTACCTAGGATGGCAGTGCTGTGCTATGGCCATTGGTAGCGCCTGGTAGCCGCAGTTGATGCATGCTGCTGCTGCTGCTGCTGCTGCTGCTGCTGCTGCTGCTGCTGCTGTCAGCTGCATGCATGCATCAATGGCCTGTCGTCACTCTCGCCATCCTTCGCCGCGCAGGTGATGGGCTCCGACAGGCCCATGCTGGCTTCGCCTGTGTTCGACGGTCGTGCTGTGCTGTACCCGACAGAGACAGTGGTGCGCGACTACCTAGCATGGCGACAGGTGGACACTCACATCAACAACCAGGTGAGCCGCTAAGGTGTTTGGGGCTAGCGCCTGCCTGATGTTGTTCGTAAGCTATTCGAGGACTTTCCTCGACCAAGTGTGGCAAGAGCGCTGTTGCCACATACATTCATTCTTTGCAGCCTGTGTCAACCAGCGCTTCGAGCCGTGCCTGTGTAGCTCAACTTCAATTCCTCTGCTGCAATTGCTTCTGCTTGGTGCAGTACAACACCTGCTTCTGGGCGTTGGTGCTGAAGGGCGGCCGAACGCCTGCGCAAGCACAGGACGAGCTCAAGGTGAGAGTACCGCTTGTTGAACCAAGTATCCGTGGCCTTGTGGCATTCGCACAACAGCAGTGGCCTTCACAGCCCCTCAGATGCTGTGAGCTCTGTTGCAAGGCAGTGCAGCATGAGTTGCTGCTGTTGTTCATTCGCCCCTGCTTGCTGTTGTGTCTTGTTCAGGGCACCGGCGCTGACGTGAAAAACGAAATGCTGTACACCAAGTTTGGCATCAACTACAATGCATTACCAGAGCAGTTCAAGAAGGTGGGTTTCTGAGGGCTGATCATCATCCGCGACTGCTGCAAGCCTTTTGGACGCTTGCTGCATGCTGCTAACACCATCGCTTGGTATGGCAGGGCTCAATCATCATCCGGCAGAAGCGCAAGGTGGTGGTGAAACATGATGATGCAGGGCGGCCGGTAGAGCGAGAACGAAGCGAGCCTGCAGTGCTGCACTGTGACATCATCCGTGACGAATTCTGGGAACAGAATCCCAAGCTGCTGGCATGAGGCGGGCTCAGCCCAAGGCTGAGGAAGCTTTCTGTGTTGGCAAGGCCTCATGTGTATTGGGAACCCGCTCACCGGATCAAGCCCGGCTGGTATCCACCAGCCTGAAGCTGCAGTTTCAAGATTTATGTAAGATGCTCACTGTGTGGCCTTGTTTTAGCATTGCTTTGCCAATCGCAACTGCCTGCACCCCCTGTGGCAGTTGCTGTGGACGTGTATATTCACATGAATGCAAAAGTGCGACATAAAGCTTTTTGCAGCGGCAAGGTCCGCATTGAAACACGCATGCACAGAAGCAACCCTCCCCCCTCCAACCACCCTTTCACGCCTATCACCCCAAACCGAACCCGACTTTGAAATGCCAAGTGCTGAGTACCCAGCCAGAACAAAACGTGTGCACACTGCAGGTCTAGTATGAAGGTGGTTGCCTGTCAAAGGAAAGCAGTTGCAAGTCCTAAACACCCAGTTTGGTTTGTAAGTTGAGACCTCCAGCTACAAGGTACAGTTTGTTGTTTTTAACAGCATACACGTTACAGGGCTATATGCACAAGTGCGCCTGGACGGTTGCCCGCGGCCGCCCATCGCAGCCTCTTCTCGCCGCGGCCGGCCATGTCTTACATGTAGCGGTGCTCGGAGCGCACCTGCACAGCAACACCACAGCAGTGGCGGCGGCGCGTCAGCATGCAGCTTCATCAAGCAAACATCCCATGCTGAAGCTTGATCATGCGGGGCTGTGTCCAGCCTGCTTAGTTGCCCGCCTGGCCTCCAGACACTCACCATACTGCGCACGTCGAAGCTCTTGCTGGACTTGCTGTCCGTGATGGCCGTCGCGCCGGACTGCGCAGAGCCAGGGCGGCTTATCATTGGCGCAGCCAGTCCCTGGCCGGTGTTGCCGATCTGCGCGGGCAAAGCAAGGCAGCAGCAGTGTCAGCTGTAATTGCAGTCAGGCAAGCGGTTGCGCAAACCACGGCACGCTGCCGCATCGCACCCTGCATTCCCCTGCTGCCTGTGGCCGCCGCGCCTCACCTTGGCCTCCTTCATGGCACGTGCAATCTTGCTGTAGTTGGCAGTCTTGGAGAAGGCGTCGTTGAACAGCAGCTTCATCTGCAGGATGCCTGGCAGGCCCAGGAACGCCAGCAGGCCCAGCAGAATGAACATCATGTAGCCAATCAAGGTGTCATAGGTGTAGTAGATGATGTCACAAAATGACCGCATGTAGCTGTTCTGGCTCCACGCCGCCGTCGCAAAGCGGTGGAACGCAATGACCAGGTTGAGGTTGGCGTAGATGATGATGGCAATGGTGGTCGCGCCGTTCCTTGCACCTCCGTCGTAGTACTCGCCAACCACGACCAAGAAGAGGATCACAAAGACCAGCAGGCCCAAGCTCAGCACCCACCTGTCGGGCACACACAGGGCAGGGGGCAAGCAACGTGGCGCAGCGTCAGCATGCTGACTTCAACAAGCACCGATTGCGATGCCAGGGTACATCACAGCAGCAGCAATAGCAGCAGCATGAACAACGCTTGTAGCAGCGCCTCACCGGAAGATCCTCCACTGCTTCTGGCGAGCCAGGTCCATCCAGTGCTGGCGCAGCACGACCGATGCGCTGATGACGAACGCAATGGCTGCTGTGCCGAACATGAAGATGATCCAGCTGTTGGCCAGTGGGCTGCCGCTGGGCAGCGACTTGAGCTTGATGTTCTCCAGGCGCGAGGCCGAGGACAGCGCCATCAGGAAGAAGGGCGTGCAGGACACAAAGATGAAAACGTTGTTCATCCACTGGTCAGTGTTGTTGCCGTTGTCGTTGCGGATCTTTTCCAGCATCGCGCTGTTCCAGGTGTACCAGTTGCTGCCGGTGGTGAAGTCCACGTCGCCGTCCATCCACTGACGCCAGGACAGGAAGTTCTTGTTGACCTTCTCCATATCAAAGGCAAATGGGTTGAACCACAGCGGCGAGATGATCAGCGTGAAGGCCAGCAGCCACGTGGACCATGTGAAGGAGCCGTAGTTGCAGCTGCCGCAGTCCTTGACAATGTACAGGGTTAACAGGATGAAGAACAACTCAAAGCCCATGTACAGGTGACCCCTTGCATACAGCGTGAAGATCTTGATGAACTCCAGGGTTGTGATGTTGAAGCCACGACCTGTGCCGACGTACTTGCCGCTGCCATACGACATGTCGTTGCTGAACGAGTGTGCGACCTGCAGGCAGGTACAGCCAGCGGAGCACGGGGCAGCGGCTGAGTCAGGGCTTCTCAGGGCTCAGCTGCGCTTATTATGTGCATGGGCGGAGGGCTCAATCAGCGCGGCTGTGGCTGCGTAAGCTGTGCTGTGTCGGGAAGGCAGAGCAGGTAAGGGCAGAGAGGGTAGGGCAGGGTAGCAAACTCACCGTCATCTGCTGGAACATGTAGAACAGCAGGGAGCCAGTCATGATCTGCTGGAACAGCATCAGAGCCATCTTGATCACACCCAGCTCCAGGATCAGCTGGCCGGCGTAGGGCACCAGCGCCAGCGTACCCAGCTGCAGCACCTGCGCATGGAAATCAGCATCAGCAGGGGCAGGGACAGGGGTGTCGCGGGCAGCCTTGGAAAGGGAGCACACAGCGGTAGATGCGCTGTCCTGCAGCTGACATGGCAACAGCTGGCATGGCAAGCCCAGCTGGATCTTGGAATGAATGCACGTGTGGTTGGGCCAAAGCGACGCACCTGCTGCACGTTGTACACCTTCTGGCCGTTTGAGCCGACCTCAGTGGCGTTAGCCCAGGCAAACAGCAGCAGCGCGTAGATGTTGAAGTACACCGCGCAGTACGTCAGCCAGCTGTTGATGTAGAAGCCGACGGCCGAGTGGTAGAAGGACATAAGGCGGAACCAGTCCATGCGCGTGCCCATGCGCCATGACTCGCGACTGATGCCCCACTCGCCACCACCACCAGACACCTTGAAGTTGAAGCCGTTGATGGAGTCGAAACCCATATCACGACCCTTGCCGCAGTTGATGTACTCCTTGTACCGTACCTTGCCGCCACGCAGAACGTGGTTGCACCCGCAGAACACATCCTCTGTCAGGTGCAGCAGGCGGGTGGCTTTGGAGATACCGCCGCGCGACATGGTCCACAGCTTGTTGAAGACGTCGGGGTGGCCGTAGTGCAGGCGCACGTTGGCGGGGTATGACATGATTCGCTGCGTGATGGTGCCGAACGCGTACTCGGTTGCGGCAGCAAACTTGCCCAGCGCACCCGCAGCCTCGGAGAAAATGAACTCACGGAAGCCGACCAGAATGGTGCTGCGCTGCTTGCTGAAGCGCCATGCGATCAGGTCCATGACCTCCGCCGCCGTGGTGGTCGGCAGGAACTTGAAGTCCTCCGTCTCGTCTGTCAGCTGCTCCCACTCGTAGGGCTTGACGCTTGGCTCCAGCTCCATCAGCAGGTTCCTCATCTTGTATGACTCGGGCAGGTAGTTGTCCTGGTTCATATCAATGGCCTGCAAGCTCTCGTTGTGCGCAAAGATGGTAGCGTGGTTCTGGTTCTCGGGTTTGCCCTCTCCCAGGATGACACCACGGCCAGAGTAGCGGTTGAGCGGCAGCCGCACGCGGTACACCTCAAACACCGGCTGGTCCTCGTCCACCACGTGCACAGGGATGGGCTCGATGCTGCCGGGCACGCGGCCCTTGATGCACACGCTGTACTGCGTAGGGCCGTTGTCGGTGGGCGCCGTGTCCAGGAACGCGGCCTTGAGGCGGCCATAGCGCTGCAGCAGCACGTCCATCGACTTCGCCAGCCAGCGCAGACGCAGGTCGGTGGAGTCACGTGTCTTGCCGTAGGTCTGGGCCGTCACCACGTACTCAAACTTGTACGCGATGATCTGGTCAATCCACCTGCAGGTAGCAGGCAGTGGCAACAAGCACCCAGCCATCAGCAGCTGCTCCCTGTCAAGAAAAGAACCAGGCTGCTGCACCAGGCACCGCAGGTTGTCGAACTCATTACAACTTCATCGGCGCTAGTGGCGTCAGCATCAGCGCCAGCAAGGCAGCTAGGGCAGCATCAGCGCCAGGCCAGGAATGATGACTCACTTGTCGTGGTCCGCCTGTGACATCGCGGGCGGTTTGGGGTGCTCCAGCCTTGCCAGGATCCTCAGCCCCTTCTCGTACTTCATCATGCCGTTGACCGTCCTGGCCAGCAGCTGACCGCGCTGACTGGCCCACAGCTGCAGCTCCAGGCGCAGCTCGTACATGTACTTGCCTGCGGCAGAGAGCAGGGGTTGAAAGGGGTCGTTCCACAGGTCAGACACGCATCACACTGATTGGTGCAGGGGGGCGGGCGGACGACGGGACAGGGTAATCATTGTCAGCAGGTGAAACCTGTGGCAGGTTGCAGGACAAGACCGGGGCATTCAGGAAGCTGTTGAGCAACCTGCAGTCTGACTTGCTTGCCGCCCTTGCACTTCCCGCGCCTAGTTTCTCCTTTCTCACCAGGGGCGAAGTCGGTCTCGCTGAGCTCGTCGACCTTGATGTCGGGCACCAGCGTCTTCATGCGCTCCTTGAAGTTGCTCCACTCGCCAGGGAACATGGCCTTGAGGTAGGCCATGAGGGAGATGCTGTCGTCCGTCTCCCCAAGCAAGTCCGTCATGTTCTTCTTCTTCAGGTTGAGCTCCTTGGCCAGCGCACCCGCATCAAGTGGGTACAGCACATCCTCCTCATACAGCGGCGTGATGATGCTGTGGCTGCGCATCTTGTCGACGCTGGGCGGCTTGTCCATGCTGGGGTGGCTGAGCGAGTTGACAAAGAAGCCGAGCACACGCTGCGCCTCCTCGCTGTCTGGCGTCGCCTCGGCGACCGTCGCGCGCAGCATGCGCTTGAGCACGCGGATGACCTTGAGCAGCTCCTTGTAGTTGGCGGTCGCGCTCGTCAGCAGCGCGTTCTTGAACACCACCTTCAGCCGGTTGGGGTCCGACGCAATGTCGCGCTTCATGTTGACCAGCACCTCCAGCAGGATGGTCGCGGTGTCGATGTCGTGCTGCCGCTCGGGCTTGCCGTTGTTGTGCTTGATGATGGCATATGCCTCGCCCTCCAGGCTGGTCAGGATGATCAGCAGCTGGTCTGCGAACTCGTGCATGTCGAACGGCACCTCCTGCATCTGGCACATGCTCTCCAGCAGGTCCACCAGCTTGATGCCAGCCATGTAGCACTTCTTGCGGTACATGGCATGCTTGACGTTGATGATCTGGGCGATGAAGGGCGTGTCGTTGATGACGTGCGCGTGCTTGCCCGACAGCAGCCCAATCTGGCAGCCCATCCACACGCACAGCATGCGCAGCTCCGTCAGCACCATGACCTGAGGCACCGACACTTGGCCGGTGTCGACGACCTTGCGGATCTGGCCCGCGTAGAAGAAGGTGGGCAGCAGGATGGGCCGCAGGCCGTGCGAGCGGGAGCCCAGGTCAAGGCGCACGAACTTGAGCATCGACACCTCCTTCTCGCTGATGACGTCGCCGTGGTTGAGGTCGTCGATCACGTCGTCCCAGGCGGACGCAAAGGCGTTCCACATCATCATCTGGTAGTGCACATCATCAATGTCCTCCTCCCAGGGGTCCTCCTCCTGGCCCATCAGCAGCATCGAAGGGTTGCGCAGCGGCACCTTGCCGTAGAAGCCGTCCTCGCTCCAGGCGTGCTTGCCGCTGTTCTTCTGTCCAGTGAACAGCTGCGACATGGAGCTGCGCAGAACGCCCCCGGTGTTACCCTGGTGCGCGTTGGGGGTGCGCGGCATCTGTTCATCCGTGACCGGCATGACTGACGAGTCCAGCGCGCGCGGCCTCTTCCTCTTCTCGTCATCCTTGCCGCCAAACAGGCGGCCAAAGAAGCCGCCCTTCTTCTCCTCCTGTGCCGGCTTGTCGTCCTTGAGCACCGAGGCAGGGCCGTCCTCATCATCCATCATGGGGATGGCTACACCGCCGTGGTGGTGCTGCTTCCTGGAGTCCATGGACCCGCTGGAGGGGTCGTCGTCGTCCTCATCATCCTCGTCCACACGCTTGACAGCTGGCACGCCAAAGCGAACGCTCGACGCAGCGCTGTGTGCGGTGCCGTCAGGGCGGAGCAGGTGGTCGGCTGAGCCGTGGGAGGAGCGGCTCTCTCGCTCCTGGATGTGGACGTGGGGGCTGGGCATCGCGTGATCATCACCCTCCTGCTCATCGCTGCGGCCCACAGCTGGCAGCAGCGGCAGCGTGCTCTTGGCGCGCACGCCGTTGCTGCTGGCCGTGCTGCTGCTGCTGTGCGTACGTGGCTGGTGCGGGGCCTTGCCCTCGTCATCGCTGCAGGCGGTGACCTCGCTTGGAGACTGGGGCTTCTTGCCGCTGCTGCTGCTGCCTGACAGCTCGCCGTCCAGCACCAGGCGCTGCCTGGACTCAGTCGGCATCTGGGCACCGGAGCGGACACTAGAGCCGCCGGAAACGGAGCCACGGGCCGACGGCGGCGAGCGTGGAGGCTCGCCCACGGGAGACGTGTGAGAGGGGCCGCTGGACTTGACGGCAGGCGCAGGCGGCGACGAGGGGAGGTCAGCGACGGGCTCGCTGTTGTGGGGCAGGTGCCGCACTTGCGCAACGTCCAGGGGCGCACCAAAGACCTCGTCCAGCTCCTGCTCAATGTGGTCAGACATGGACGGCGCCACTCGGACCTTTGCGCCTCCAGAACCAGCGAGCTCGTCGACAGGGGCATCGGGTGCGAGGGAGGCTGACGCACGGGGCGCCTCGCCATCGGCGTTGGCAGCCATCGGCGACGCGGGCACCAGCACACACTCATCGTCAAGTGGGGGCGGCGCAGGGGCGGGGGGCAGCGGTGGCATGGGCGGCAGAGGAGGCCCGTACTCCTCCTCGTCCTCCTCAGCAATGACCTGGATCTCGTTGCTCTCAGCAATCGGGCGGCCGGCAGCGGCCAGTCCTGTGCCGGTCGAGGGCCGGTGCACAGACGTGCTGCTGGATGGGCGGCTCGCCCCACGGGACGGTGCGGCACCGCTGCCGGGGCGGCTGCCGTTAGAGGCGAGGTACTCATCCTCGTCCGTCTCCTTGGGTGCATGCTCCGCCGACAGGAAGTGGCTTGCGCCGGGGCCGGCAGTGCCGGCGCGCATGGCGCCGCGGGCACCCATGCCGCCCTCCGATGCCAGGGCGCGATCGGCAGCTGCCATGAGGGAGTTGTCGGCGCGGCCAGCCGTCATGATGCGCTTGAAGCCAGTCATCATTCGCTTGAGGCCGCCCTCCCCGCCTGCGTCGGGCGCTGGCTCGGCAGGCGCAGGAGCAGCAGGCTGCTGCACAGCAGCACCGTTGCCCGCCAGGCTGCCCTCGCGGTTCGCCACCGACATGCTGGCCGGGCTGGGCTGCACACGAGCGGGAGCGGCAGACTGAGCGCGCTTGCGGGCCGCAGCCGCTTGCGCCGCGTCTAACTTTGCCGCCGCGTCCCGGGCCGCCTGCGCCGCCTCCTTGGCCTCAAAGCGCTTGGCCGCGTTCTTCTGGTAGTGGCCCATCATGGCGTCCGACTCGTCGCCGCTGGCGCCGCCCTTGAACGTCTGGCCCAGGCGCTTGAACAGGCCGCGTTTCTCCTGGGGCTCAGGTTCCGACATGAGGCCGTCCATCTCGTCCTCAGGCTCAGTCTGGACACCGGGGCCGGCAGTACGCACCCTCATGCTCGCCGCCTTCTGCGCGTTCTTGTTGAAGAACTGCGCCAGGCTCGCCTTGCTGCCGCCGTCGCGCGCGTCGGTGCGCTCCACCCCCAGGCCATGCGCCATAGACGCCGTGCTCTCGCCGCTGCGAGACGGCCGCATCGACATGCTCTTCTTTGCAGTGCGCTGCTTGGCTGCCGCCTCCTTCTCCTTCTCCTCCTCCCTGTCCGACTTGCCCTTATCCAGCTTGCCCTTGTTCTTGGCAGCCATGCTGGTGCGCGCTGCCTTGGCCTTGCGCTTCTGACTGGCGCGGTTGGTCGAGCCAGGCAGCAGCGCGCCTCCTGCCCTGGCGGGCCTCAGCGGGTCGTCGTTGTTCAGCTGGTCAGAGAAGATGTTGCTGCTGAGCTCCTCGGCCACGCCAGTGCGTGTGGGCGCCTGCATGCTCTGCACCTTCCTGCCGAGGATCTCCTCGGGCGTCAGCACCGTCTTCTTGAACATCAGGCCGTCACTGACCACAGAGTTGGAGTATGCGCCCATGCCGTTGCCCTGGCCCGCATCCTTCATGAACAGTGACTGGCGCAGCAGGGCCATCTGGTTGTCATTGCCCATCTGGGACACGCACTTGTGCCAGAACCTGGAAGGGCAGGCAAATGGCCAGATGCAAAGTCAGTGGGCCAGTTTGAGGAGCTAACCTGAGCACAGTCTGCCTGCAAGCATTTCTCGTCCCTCATTGCTGATCATGACCTGTCCCACTGTGCTGGCTGAACACCACTGGCAGGACGCTTGTGTCGTGGTGACACTCACAGGTTGGGGGCGCGGTAGAAGACCTTGACCACGTCAGTCCAGGTCGAGAGCACACCCAGGTCGAGCTTGAAGATGCCCATGATGATACCGTAGATGGTGAGCGCCACGGTGTAGAACAGCGACGTGTCCATGAAGAAGATGATGATAAAGGGCGAGATGCGGGACACCGCCAGTAGCCAGTCACCACCAGGGCAGGGCGCGCCCCAGTAGCCGACAGTCCAGTCTGGGTTGGCGCACGACAGCCAGTGCCTTTGCCAGATCAGCTTGATGGGGACAACGACTGGGTTGCAGATGATCACGTAGTCAAAGGGCAGCTTCATGCCCAGCACAAGTACCCAGAACAGCACGTTCAGGCTGCACGAGGGTGCATGGTGAACAGGGACAAGGATGAGCATAGGAAGCATTGGCACAACAACCCACTGCAGTCTTCAGAGTCGGCAAGCAAGCAGCCTCACTCACAAGAAGTGTGAGTTCTTCACGCGCATCTCCTTGTACTGCCAGTTGGCGACGGTGGGGATGTTGCTGTTGGCGCGGAAGTACGCCGGCAGGCGCAGCGTCTCCGTCAGCGAGATCTGCAAACAACAGCGGCCGAAGGAGCGAGCATGTGCAACAGTCAGCCAGGTGTCAGCAATACATGTGGTTGGCTGGTGGTTGTATAATAAAGGACAGAGGCAGCTACTGCCGGCTTGTCAGTGAGGCCAATAGTCATGCTTGCTTCATCTAGGGGCTGCACAGCGCTCGGCAGTACCCTGCTATCAGCAGCAGCCCTCCCAGCAGGTTGCACGCACCATGTAGCCAGGCTTGGTGGCGAGCAGGAAGTGCAGCACGTAGATGCCGATGTAGCAGACGGCAAAGATCCACCAGTAATCAAACAGCACCTTCTGGTACCTCCAGGGAATCCACATGGCGATGTACCAGGCCGTCGCGACCATGGCCAGCAGCACCCACTCAATCATGCCGAAGATGCCCCAGACAGGTGTGCCTTCGATCACGTGCGGCCTGCGCTCCATGAATCGCTCAGCGGCCAGCGCGTACACGTTCTTGCCGCCCGGCGTGTGCTCCGCCTTCTCGCCGTACGCCATGTGCGCACGCAGGTTGGCTGTGTGCTGCAGCTTGATCCTGCGCGGAGGGTGTAGAGGGCAGCAAGTAGCCACGGGTCAGGCCACAGCCACTGGACAGAGGCAGAGGAGACTGCTGCAGACGCTCCCTGCAACGTCCAGCCTACCCTATTGGCAGCCTCCGCTGCTCCAGTCCCAAAATAACTGAGCAGTAGGCTGGCACTGGAAGCACAACACTTGAACACTCACTTGCGCTTGGTGCTGAAGACCTTGCCGAGCGTGGTTGACAGCGGCTCCTTGGGCTCCTGGCACATGAACCAGTTGCAGACGCGTTCCAGCGCCTTGCACCAGGCCATGGTCAGGATGCCCGACGTCAGGAACCGCCAGTCCCAGCCGGTGAAGCAGAAGGTCTGCAGCAGGTGGAACGCGACCAGGTGGAACGAGTACACGCGGTAATAACCGCGGTACATGGCCGCCCAGGAGCGGCGCTCCCGGTACGTCTTTACGAACACCTTGGTCCTCCAGAAGTCGGATGCAACCTGGGGGTCAAAGCCGCCCACTGAGCCACGCTCAAAGCCCAGGTTGGTCATGCTGGTGTAGGCGTCGTTGGGGTCTGCCCTGGCCAGCTGCTCCGGCCTGACACGCAGCTTCATCAGGGTGTCAAACACGATGTTCTTGTCGCACGCTGACTCGTTGAAGTCGTCGTAGCCCAGGCGATGCGCCACGTCGATGTTCAGGTTGGACAAGTGATCGACCTATGGTTCGGGAGCGCCAGAGGGAGGCAGGAGGGATGATGAGTACCGAATCCAGCTGTGGCGGCGGTCAATACACCAGCTCTGTCCAGCATGCATGCTGCCAGGCAGGTTCAGCAATCGCACCTCGTAAGAGAACACGTAGAAGATGGGCGTCACCACACGGTCACAGAAGAAGCCACCATCACCAAACGCCACCAGGTCTGACACCATGGCACAGTCCTCTGGCGGCACCAGGCTCTCCTTCAAGCGTGATGCAATGGACGACAGCCGCCCGCAGTCCTCAGGGCGCATGCGCTTGGGGTGCAGCTGCATGGGGCACAGAGTACGTGGCACAATAGTATCAGTATCAGGTGACTGGCATACAGTTTGTGCAACAACAACACTGAGCGCACGCTGCAGCATGCCCACCCATGGCCGGATGCTCGCTAAGATGCCCAGCCTGCGCCCAGCCTGATGCTGGCTTATCAATCTGCCCTTGCACCGCCCAGCCTCCTGCCCCCCCGTTCACACCTGCAGGACCTCCTGCACGTCTCTGATGACCTGCTGGTGCAGGTTGCGCAGGTCCACCTGGCGGTTGCGCAGGCCCTGGATGTACTCTGGCAGGTCGCGCTGCCACATCTCATACATGATGTAGCTGTGGTTCAACACCCTGCGCACCGCATGGGCAGCATGCACAAGCGCATGGTGAGCAGCCGAGGATGCCTTCAGGTTGTGAGCTGACTGTTGGTGCTATCGTCATAAGACTCCATATCTTGTTTAGTGGTGATGTAACGACCCACCCCGACATATCAACCATGCATGCAGCCATCGCCCCTGCGCTGCAGCACACTTCCTCCAACATCCGTCCCATCCCCCGCCGTCTGTCACATCACTATTGCATGGCTGCATGCAACGCACCAGAAGATCAACAGGACCAGCTCAGGGCAGTGCCTGATGGATGACACCTCAGTGTAGATCAGGAAGTACAGTGCCAGCTCACTGAGCAGGCCGTTCATGACCTTGGTGTCCGAGTATGAGTAGTGGGACAGCACATGCTCCGCAGTCGACAGGCGCACCGGCAGGTTCACCAGCTTGCACCAGTCGTAATAGTTGGAAAAGTTGAGCTGGTGGAAGTGGTACAGGGCCTACGACGATAGGTACGCAAGCGCCGATTCAGGGCAAGGCATGAAGCTGCACGCTTGCAGCAAGCAGCCATCAACAATGCAGCATGCGCATGGACCACTGTGCCCCAGCCCATGGCTGCTGTTGCTGCTGCCCCACACACCTTCGCAAAGCGTTCCTCCGGCTTGTCGGTGCCCAGGTCTCTGCGGATGTAGGTGTTGCGAACCACAATGTTGACCAAGTGGTCGCTGGCGCAGAAGATGGTGCCTGGCACCCACTCGCCATACTGCGCAAGGTTGAACAAAGGGAAGCTGGCGGTGAGCACATGGCATGCTGAAAGTTGACTGCTTGATGAACGGTGTCCAGCAGGCAGGCAGTGTGAGGCGCCCATCCGCATGTACATCCTGTGTGTGCAGGCAAGCCACGCACCATGTTGTTGCGAGTCTTGGGGTTCAGGTTGAACGCCTGGAACCCAAAGTAGCGGCCAACGCGCCACATGACACTGTGCACCACGTCCTCCCACTGCCCAGTGTTCAGGCTGGGGAAGTGAATGACGTACGATGCGGGCACAGGCCGCTTCTTCTTCTTGGCATCCTCGTCCTCCTTGCGCAGTGCCTGTGTGTCAGCCAGTGAAAGCTGGGCTGGGGCTGGCACGTCCAGCTCTACTTTGTGCTTCAGCACACCCTTGTGAGCTCTGATGGCCTCCCCTGGTATTGCCCCTGGCAACTCCGCATGGTCCTCCGTAATGAAGTCGCTGACGGCTTGCCCAAAACCATCATCCGCTGGCTTGGGCGGCTGCGCAGCTGCCGGGTCTTCACCATCGCCATACAGCCAGCCTGCGAGCGTGAGGACGCAAGTTTGAGGCCAACCCCGACACCATGGGACGTGCGCATAATGGACTGACACATGCACGCTGCTTCGCATCGCATAGGCTGCATGCATGCACAATGCTGTGGGACTCACTGGTGACGAACTGCGAAAAGTCAGTGGGGGTCGGGGCTTCCCCAGTCGCTGGCGTTGCGCCCGTGTGTCCCACTGGGAAGGGCAGCTGCGTGTCTGTGGTGACTGGCTGATCAGGCGGTGGCTCGCGCCGTGCTGCGAGCAGACTGCCACCTTGGCCTCCCCCCGCCGACTTGGGGAAAGCCGCTGTGGGTGCGCGTGGCACGTCGCCGCCTCCCTTTGGGAACGGGAGCACATATCGCTCATCCTCTTCCTCTTCAGGCTCCTCCTGGCGTCGACTCAGGATATCCCTGAGCTTGTCGCTCACGCTCGGCTCGCCTGCTCTGCTGCTACCGTCTCCTGCCATTTAGTCGCAGGCTGGGACGCGAGCTGATGCCTTGTGTTGTTGCGTCTGAAGGGGACAAGAAGGGGACCTGGCCTCCCTCACGCTGGCATGTGCTGTGGGCTGTATCAGCTGCTCAGGTCACAAGCCCGCGCGTAGCCAAGGCACTTTCCTCGGCAACGCGCGGCTGTTGTTGGTGCGGGTGGGTTGTTCGCTCAACACCGTCTGGTTCTAATGCTCGCTACAGCTGCGCATGGTTGGCTATGTGTCTGTGCAAAAGCTGAGGATTCGAGTGCTCTGGTGCCTACGTGCCTGCATTCAGCTCCACACTCCCCACCCAACGGCCCCCTTCGAAGTCCCACCGTGCACCCGCACTTGTGCCGCGGGACACTTGTCCTAACAGGTTTCAAGGGTGCTTGCTCCACGGCGCGTGTGAGACTCCACGCCGCGTCCGACGCTGTGCAACAGCACCTGCTACAGCGGGAGGCAGGCAGTCGTGCAGACTGTAACAGTTCCTCGTCCCATGCTTTACCTCACAAGTTGCCATGGGCAATCTACCTCACAGCTGGCAGATCCCCTAAAGCAACGAGCAGAGACCTGAACGTGAGTAAGAGCCGCACACCTGCTCAGCTAGCGGGCAGGAAACGAGCGAAATTGGATGGAAGGACGGATCATGTCACCCAAGCCTTCCTATTGACGGAGTCGGAGGTCTCATGTGCCAGGACTGGTGCCCAGCAGTTTGCGACTACATCCTCCTCCGTCCATACAATCAAGGCTTGGGTTGCAGGCCTGGCTGCAAATTTACATGACTTCTGTCCTCTGTGCTCTGTATCGCATGTTGATGGGACCACCATGGGCCACTGCGGCAAATGCGGCATACGCTTGCCATCACCACACCTTGTGTGTCAGTTCAACTTAAAGCGACGCATCGCTGATCTGCCCAGCGGCGGAAGCTGTGTTCTAGTATCTGGTGGTGCTTTGTTATTCGTGTCTGGTCACCAGGGAGACATATGCACGCAAGTCTCCACCTCGCTCCAGCAAGCCAGTCAGGGAGAAGTTAATCTTGCAGCATAACCGCAGTTTTGGCCTCACTGACCCAGGCCTGGACTGCCGTCAGTCCCTTGCTGTCCTCCTGTCAAGATGTAGCACAATTCCAACTGCTGGGAAGGGCTTGTGGGAGTGCACGAGTCGCTGCGCTTGTGTGCCTGTTGTCAGCTCAACAAATGCACATCGCATTCTACGTTTCCTTGTACCAACAGTGATCATGACAAGCGTGACCAACTACAGCACGGGGAGGTTGCATGCAAAATATAAGAGGTATTACACTCGCTCAAGGTGAGTTGGTAGTACATCGGAAGGGCAGTACAGGATTGCGCAGGGCTGGCTGCAGCTGCATCAGAGCAGGCACAAAAGCTTGTAACCAAAAAGATGTCTCCTCGGCGCGTAATCACAACAAAGCGAAGCGTCACAACATTGCACAGGCCTTGCTAGCCAAGCTTGGTAGACCCACAAGTGGGGGCATGAGAGTACGTAAAATGCCAGAACAAGGTCAGCATTGCCGTGATTGTGCAAGAGCGGTTGTCCTGTGCGCCAGCAGCGCACTGCTGGGTATTATGGGGCTTGGTTGTACCATGCGCTTCACCCAAAATAGGTTTGTCACATGACTTGTAACCCAGTCTTTGCTTCAAGGGCGAGCAAATTCGCTTGCAGCTCGCATGGCGGACAGCGTATGTTGCAGGCTGCGATTAGGCAGCAGTGCAACGCCATGCGGGGCTAGCACAACACATCGAAGGACTAGGAGCGTTTTCTCAGCAGTGCAAGCAGCTATGCTAAGCCATAAGGTCTTCATTCTAATATTTGCAAACATTGCGCGAGGGTAGAGGTTTCATATGGCAGGGGTTTCCAGAGTGCCACTGGCCCGGTGAGGATCGTAGATGAGCCGCCAAAGTCATCGCTCGCTCACTCCGATGGGGAGGCATGAAAGCACATGTGCACCACCGCCGCAAGCTGCTGTTCCTACGTAACCAAGGGCAGCCATCCAGTACTAGGAGCACTCCACATGATCCTTGTCATCGTCAATCAGCATGATGTTTTCCCAGATGGAATCCAGGGTCTGATTTTCACCGAGCACACGGATGTCGCCGCTCGCACCATCTAGAGCTGCTACGCGCTGAAGCTCCGGAAGAGCTGCACAACCACTGCGCATCATCAGCATCGCCTCGTCGGTGTAGGTGTGGTGCATCGCCAGTGCACCAGAGCTGCCTGTGATCAGACCCAGCTGCTCAGGGTGTGATTCTTCAAGATGCAGATGCGTCAGGGGCCATGACATGGCTTTGCGCTGCGCTGACGGGTCCGAGCTGGGCTTGGAGTCCTTCATGCTGGCGGGCTGGAAGCTGGCGCGGGATATGAGGTTGGCGTCGCTCATGGCCAGCATTTGTGGCGCAAGGCGCGAAGCCATTGGCACCAGGGTGATGTTTGAGTCGGAGGTTGCCACTGCTGCAAATGCGGTGTGGAGCTCGCCTGTGAAGTCACCATGCATGTGGTGAAATGCCTTGGGCAGATGGGATACCTCCATGCGTAAAGGCTGCAGGTCCACCATGGCGGGCTGGCCCATCTGCTCTGCCATGAGCGCCTGCTGGAACTGCAATTGTCGCTGGTCCCAGATGCTGAGCGAAGGGTGGAAAGCAACCGGTGCCAGGTCTGCCATGCTGCGGCCGCCCTGCAACCGGCCCTCCTGGGCGACCCCACAGCTGAGCATGCCGTCCATGTCAGCAGCTGGAGCACCCCTGCTGGAGTTGTTGCCGCCGGAGTTGGCAGCAGTGGGCTCATTGCCAAGCCGCCTGCGGCGTTCGTTGTGGCGTGCCAAGCGCTCGCGGCATGAGCGCTTATTCTCATCGAACGCGGTCAGAGGATGAAAACGACCGCACTGCTGACAGAAGCGCTTCAGCTCGCCGTCCAAACCGACCATCTGGTCCATCTGCAGCGTGGCAAGAGGACAAGGGCAGGCCGGTGAGACGGGCTGCTGCAAAAAGTGACCCTGTGCCTACGATCCCATGCAAGCACGCGAGCAAGCTTCCAGCCTGTGCCAAGAATGTGCAGCAAGCCCAACGCCGTGCGTGGACGCCACGTCATGCTGCGCTCGCTAGCAGCCATTCAACACTGTGTCTTGCTCCCCTGGCATGCCCACCTGGCGGTGAAGCTCGCAGATCTTGTAGCTGCATGGGGCGACAGCGCAACAGGTGCCAGCAGGTCGTGAGGATGAGGCAGTCCAGTGCAGATGCACGGCACGGCGGTCATAGCACGGGGGGCAGACAGCAAGCCCCAGGGCAAACGCATGCCTCACCGCTGATAGTATTCCTTCATGACTTTCAGGTCCGCCAAGCAGCCAGGGACTTGGCACATCAGCGGCGCCCCCCTTCCACGCGGCGTCCCTCGCTGTGCCGCGGGCGAGCCTTGGAGTTTAAAGCCCAGCTCGTTGCCAAAACCGGGCTGAATTGACCCGTCTGAGCCGTGCATGAGCAGGCGCTGCTGCTCGTCCATGCTGTAGCCTGCTAGCAGTGAGGCGTCGCTCCGCCACTGCATCGTACTGTTGTGTGGCTGGACAGACTCAGGGAGATAGTTTTCGCAAACGGCGTGCTGCAGCGCTTCCCCGCCGTCGCTGGGAACCTGGGACGAGCGTCCTTGCCACCCCCTTGTAACGGGGGTGACATCCCTGTATTGCTGACGTAGTAGGCTCTTAGCGTCTGACTTGCATTTTCACCAGCGACGCGCGCCTGCGTGGCTTTGTCGTTTGGAAGACCGTGGCACTTGATCACGCAGGCAAAATGGTGGGACCTCGAGCCCCAAATGTTGTGCCAACAGACTGTATCAGCGCTCACCTGGTGAACCCATGTGGGCGTCACTTGCCTCTGTGGCTTACTTTCACAATGCGGAAGCATGTGGGCACCTTGAGCAATGCGCCTGCCGGGCGTTGGCGAGAGGCAGCCTCATGCATCAGGTGCAGGCTGGACTGCAGGTCAGCGCAGGTCACCTGACTCATGACTAGAGTACACCTGGGTGTGCAAGCAGCAGGCAGCACCTGAAACCGTGGCCCGCAAATTGCGCCGCAATGCAGACCTGGGGAAGCACCAATGCTGAAAGGGATCAGGACTCATGTCACATGAGTCATGTGGAAAGTGCGGCTTGTGTAAAATTAACAGGTGCGCGTTCAACAACACATCAGGATGGCAGCCCGCTAAGCTAAACTCGCTGCAAAGCACGTGAGGAACAAGCCGGCTTTTGTGGTGGTCCCATGGTGTGGGTGTTGTGCACAGTAGAAAGTGCGAATTACTAGTGAAAGCGGGAATTTGGGGACGTGTGAAATTTCCCAGCAGGCTCAGGAGCTAGGCAGCTAGTAGCTGCTACAAGATGCCAAGCGTCGCGATTGTGCACGCACACGCAGAGCACTCGCGCATCGCCCCTGCAGCACCCTTCAGGCTGAGCTTGTCTGCCTCAGTGTGAGGCATCAGCCCCCGAGTCCTGGCTCTCGCGGATAGCAGCAGTCCTGCCCACATCTGCAAAGCACAAGGCGAGTTGGTCAGAAGGCACATTAGGCGTTGGATCAAGGCACGGAGCATCAAAAGCAAAACTTAGCCCTCAAGCTGCAGCTACTGCAGCTGTTTGCCCCCGTGGGCCTGATGAGCGCTGGTGGGAACAAACGGGTGCAACGCGGGTGCACGTGCGTGAAGGCCCAGCACACATACCCATGCGTTGCTCAGCGGTGATGTCTTCCCAGCTCTGCAGCAGCATGCAAGAGGTTTGCCATTCACACACAGCTTGTAACACACTGACCACTACTGAGCCAGGGTTGAAGCACGAAAATGGATCATGATGATGGAACAGCCATGCGGATATCATATATACCCATGGTTGTTACACAGCTGGTTGTCACACATGTGCATGGCACCGTGCTGCCAAGGCAGTAGCGCTGCTCAGTCCACATCGATTGATTTTGCAAACACCTCCCTGGCGAGGGAGCAACCAGCATGCGATGCGGCGTCCTGCACTGCCCTAAACCTTCCATGCTCACCGCCGCGTACTTCTCCTTAGCGATGTCCCGCAGCTTGGCGAGGGGCACGTCTGGGCCCCCGCCCTCAGCCTTGGTGCTGGCGCCACCCTCCGTGCCGTACAGGTCTGAATGATTTTGAGAACAATGTTTGAGCACAAAGTCGCTTCAGCGCAAGCAGCACGTGCGCCCGACCAACCTCATCCTCATGCATTGAGCCATAACTCACGCTTCTCCACATGCTCGGCGATCTGAGGGTACTCCTGCAGCGTCAGAGGCAGGGCAATGGCGCAATATGTCATGATGCACTGATCAGTGCATCTGTAGAGATCCGTCATGACGGATCAGCAGTATGCCTGCTCCTGACCTCACCTCGCCCTCACGGTACTCCTGCTGGGCCCTGCGGTGCAGCTCGCCCTTCTTGCCAGCCACATGCTGCTGCTCATGAGTGCCGAGCTCCTCATAAGGCTGCAGGTGCAGTCCAGGAATCAAGTCGCAGTCGGGGGTACCTTGGGTTTATTGGGTTGGTGCGACGCAAGCATGCTGGCAGGTAGGTGGCCCAGGTGATCTCACCTTGCCGAAGTGTACCTTGGACAGCAGCTGCAGCTCGGGGTCGTCCTTGCCGGCACTCGAGTACAGCCGGAACTTCTACGAGCAAGCGACGAGCCGTTCTGAGGCGCGCGTCAGCCTGCATGGCAACTTGCAGGCGCGCACCCACCAGCGCACAGGGGCGCAGCCACAGCGGAGTTGCTGGCCTCAGCCGGAAAGCGCGCAGGCCTGTGGCCAGGTTGCCATGGCAACGCAGGCAACGCTTCGGGGGCTATTCGGAAGCGGGGCATGCAGATCAAGCACGCAAGGCGCAGGGGGGCTCACCGGCCCGGCCGACGCTGATGAGCGACGACATCGTGGCTTGAGCTTTCACTGTGTCAGCAGGCTGGGCACCGCATCTAGTTCTTCCCACGCCTTGACATCTCGACAAACAGCTGCGGCCTCATCAACGGGCAGCAAGAATGGCTGCAACCAGCCAAGCAAGCCAAACCTGCTGTCTCAACGAACACCTGGCAACTGCAACTACACAGCTGGTCAAACTGAACCTGTTGCAGTCATCTTACACTAGTTCCCCTTGGCAAGCTCACGCCGCAGACATTGGGCCCGACTCAGGGCCGAGCTCCTCCGTCACGCGCCCACCTGCCAGCCTTCCCACACCTACGAGGAACGCAGGCGTGAAGGTCACAAGGCTTTGGTGGCATGCACACCATGAGCGGCAGAGCGAACGGAAGCTAAACAGGCAAGGTGCAAGGCAGTTGGCCACGACCATTGAAAAGAAACTTGGAACTTACGCTCCTGCTGGCCAGTCGATAGGTCATCCCAGTGCTGCAAACGACGTATGCAGGTGCAATGAACAACAGTCAGTTTGAGTCAAGATCCAGGGGAACACAGCCATCGAGCACGTCGATAACCCTGATGCGCAGGCCGTACGGTGCAGGCTGACACACTCACCGATGCATATTCCTCCTGCAAAGCAACACGACACAAGACAACAATCACCAGTCAGTGAAGCTGAACTGGCATCCGGTGTCCTGCAAGGTGGATTGCTGAGCAGGCTCCTGACAGCACGTGCTGCGCCTATGTCTGTAACCTTTCCTGAGCTTATGTCAGCATATCCGCGCCAGGAAGGCCCCCTGAATACGCAACAGAATGGACCATCAGTGACTGTTCTCACCTCTGCAATGGCCTCCAGCTCCTCCTTGCTCACTCCCCCGTCAATTACAGGTGCAGCTGCGGCCCCAAGGCCACCCTCTGTGGTGCCGTCCATGCCCACGTGCCGCCTCTGCTCATAGCTGACCGGGTCAGGGTGCTCCTGCACCAGCTCCTCAGCATCAGAGCCCGCCAGAATGGCCACGTTGTGGTGCTCAGGCCCGACCATCTCATGCACACGTTCATGGCTGCGACCCTGGCTCAGGCCCTCTGTCTGAATGGGCTCGCCCTTGACGTGCGCCATGCCCTTGACACCAGCGCAGCGGCGTTTTTCGTGCGTGTTGAGCTCCTCATAAGGCTACAGATGCAGGGCACGGAAAGCAGTCAGCACACGCCCAAGGGACCCTGCCCTGATGCACCTGTACCCTGTTGAACTGCGCGCATCTGTGCAGAGCGTGCAATGGCAGTGCTAAGAGTCCTCACCTTGCCAAACTCAGCTTTCGCGATAGCCTGCAGCTCCAGATCGTAGAAGGAGCGAGGCACAGACCGCTCGTGGTCCGCCCAGTGGTGAGAGGCGCCCTTCAAGCCCGCACAGTCTTCACGTTAACAGCAGTAGCAGCGGCAGCAGTGCAGGGCACGGGTACAGAGCGTCGGTGTCATGCAAGGCCTGCCTTGACTCAGGGTACACTGGCTGGCGGCGTTTGGTACATTCATGCATGTACATTGCAGCCGGCTAGCCCGAAACCCCTGATGCCTAACGCTGGACAATCACCCCAGCATGCTCACGTAAGCGTTCGTTGGCGTCAAGGTTTTCGTACGCCTGAATTCACAGCAAGTCACTTGCTTGAGCAAGGGAGGAGACGCTACCCATGCCGGGTGAGCAGCTGCTGGCGGCCGTTGCCTGGTGTTTGCTTCACAGCAGGCGAGCGCAAAGGTGCAGCTGCAGCCTGGCACAGGCTCCTGCTTGCAACTCACCATTCCAAACTCCGCCTGCAGCAGTGCAGAGCGCGACATCGTACGATTACAAACGTCAGCGTCTGCGCCTGAGCCATAGCAGTGGGCGCTGCAACAGCACTGGTGTGACAGCAGGCTACGGCAGCACTCCTGCCGCCTGCGTGCAGTGCTGCTTACCTCGGCGATCTTCTGCAGCTCAGGGTCTTCCTCAGCGCCATGATGCTCATGCCCTGCCCAGCGGTGAGACGCGCCCTTCAAGCCTGCACAGTCTTTACATCAGCATTGGCATTGGCATGGCCAGCAGCAGCAGCAGCAGCAGCAGCAGCATATGACATTGGCACAGAGGATCAGACAGTGCAGTGTTCCAGGTGAAGATGGCTTACTGCGAATCGGGAGGTTTTGTATGCTGTTTGAACGCGGCTATGCAAAGACCCCGCCGCTTACTTACGTTGGCGCTCACTTGCGTCCAGGTCCTCGTAAACCTGCGATCGCAACAATGCAGGGAGACATGACTCAGGCATGCACCGGCTGGTCGGCTGGTTGGTGCCTGCATCACAGTCACAGCAGGCGACCGCGAAGGGAGAAACTTTGCAAAAGCTCCTGCTCGAAACTCACCATCCCAAACTCCGCCTGCGACAGTGCAGAGCATGGTGCATGGTATCAGTACAGGTGGCAAAAACGTGGCACCTGAGCCACAGCCATGGAGTTGCAACATCAGGCCACAGCGGCAGCTCTTGCTGCCCTGCACGCAGTGCTGCTTACCTCGGCGATCTTCTGCAGCTCAGGGTCTTCCTCAGCGCCATGATGCTCATGCCCCGCCCAGCGGTGAGACGCGCCCTTCAAGCCCGCACAGTCTGTGAAAGAAAGTGAACAGGAGCTGAGCGTGAACTGGAAGTCATTGCTGAGCGCAAGCAGGATACGCAAGGCAAAAGATGGCAGCCTAAAGCTGGGGCTGCGGCAGGGGATGGCCGTGACAAGCGGTTCCACAGCACTTACGAAGGCGCTGCTCAGTGTCCAGCTCAGTGTAGTTGACTCCAAACTCAGCCTACAGGCGCACATGCATGCAGCGCAGAAATGTCAAGCAGCAGACACCATGATCTTCATAGCAGCAGCTCCTCAACTTTGACACCATACCTGTGCAACGCGCTGAAGCTCAGCGTCATGGGAGGCGTCGCGGGCTGTGGGGCATCCGCAGCAACGGCAGGGAACAAGGTCAGGGGATTACTGCATGCACGTCCACTGAAAAGTCAGCTTTCACGGCTATGCTTGCCTTTGATGGAGACGGTTTGCAAGGCCTGCAAGCAGCAGGCAGCACAAGCATGTAAGTCAGTGGGGGGTTGCGCGACTGCAGGGCAGGCAGCAGCTGTTCCCAAGCCCGAATTCACCCTGCCGCAGGTGCGAGCTGCGAGGATCGGCTTCACGGACGGTCGCCTGCACGCTGCAGACGCTCCTGCACCTGCATGCGCAAGCTGCAACGCATGGTGCCGGAACTTCCGCTTCTCGGACTGCAGGGTGCGAAACTGGGCCCTGCCCTGTCACCTGTGTACGCTGCTTTGATGGCCATGTGCTGTGTCGTGCCCTCAACCTGCCTGTGCATCGCGACATGGGGGCGCGATTGGCGTGCCCAATTCCGCCCACACTTGGGAAAACCACATGCAAAATAAAACAAAGCTCGCAGTGCGGGATTGGCAGGCGTGTGGGTAGATTGGCACATATGCAGCTATGAGTTCAGGTCAGTCCGAGGCGGACGACGGGCCTGGTGGCCCCGATGCAGCTGGTGCAGCCGCTTGCTGCAGCAGCAGCGGTGCATCGGCATCCGATGAGCCCAAACTGTCACTCTGGGACGCCAGTCGCGCGAACCCGCATGCTGGCGTCCTCATGGAGCTCATCCAGCACGGTGCAGACGTCAATGCTCGGGACGCAAACGGCTGGTGCCCTCTGCATGTGGCCTCGTATTATGGCCAGGAGGACGTCGTGGATGTGCTCACACGCGTGTCTGGCGTTGATATTGATGCGCGCAACAAGCATGGGGAAACGGCGCTGCACTTGGCGGCCAAATGGCCGCATGACAAGGCAGCCGAGCTGCTGTGCAAGGCCGGGGCCGACCCAAACGCACGCAACAAGCGCGGGCGCACGCCTCTGCACACAGCTGCTCTGTTTGCCAGGCGCACAGTGCTGGAGAAACTCATTGCAGCAGGTAACATCCATGGCAGCCATGCATGGGGTGCTCACAGGGTGCTCTGCGCCTCATGCGTGCCAGGCATGGGAGTGCGAGCAGGTCAAGGCATGTTTGCAGCTTGTTGACTGTTGCTGACCAGTATGGCGGGATTTTCGCGGCGCCTTAGGTGGTGACGTGAACGCAGTGGATGAGGGGCGCAGCACGCCACTGCACTTAGCTGCCCGGCCCAACGCAGTGATGGAGATGGACTTGATCATGCTTGTGATTCGGTCAGGCGCCGACATTGAGGCGGCAGACCAGCAGGGCCGCCTGCCGCTGGCGCAGCTGCCCAAGCCACAGGTATGATGGGGAGTCAGCCACAGGATCAGGGGCTGCGTGCAGTGCAGCGGATACACATGGGTGGGACGCTTGAGTTAAGCATTTGACCGTGTTCGCTGACCAAACAGGACGGCTGGCCTCGATGTGTGTCGCTTAGCTAAGATGGCTTTGGCAAGCTTCCCGTCTTGCTCAATGTTGCCAACGTTGCGATGCCTGCTTCTCATCTGCAGGCATTAGTCCACTTTGCCGCTGCTGAGGGTCGGTTAGACCTGATGCAACAGCTGTTAGGGCAGAGCTGTGCGGTAGATGAGCTCAACCAGGAGGGCTTGACGCCGCTGCAAGTAGCTGCTCTGAGAGGTGACTCGGCGTTAGTCAGGCTTCTGCTAGCGCACGGTGCTCGGCCCAATGTAGCAGCTGCGAAAGGCAAGACGAGCGACTTAGCACCAGGCGCAACGGCTTCAGGTGCGTCGTTGAGGCAGATGCCTAGGGCGGCCGTAACTCTGCCATGTCAGATACATACCCAATGAGCGCTTGACATAAGGCATGCCTGAACCATTGCTGCGCACTAGAATTTCTGTCACTTTGCCTGGATGTGGGCGGGAAAGGAGCTGCGAGTCACCAGTGGCGAGCGCTTGACTCCGTCCGTCTGTGGCCCGCAGCTTACGCAGGTATCAAGCTGACCACCAAGCAGCTTGTAGGGGACCGCACAGCGCTCCATTTCGCAGCCGAGAAGGGCAACGCAGAGGTCCTGACATCGCTGGTGGCAGCAGGCGCGAAGGTGAACCAGCCGTCAGTGTGTGGCATGACCGCACTACACCTGGCTGTCTGGCACCAGCATGTGGATGCAGTGAGGGTGCTGCTGCAAGCCAAGGTGCGGGGCACGCTTTGGGTCAGCAATGCCTCAGCACCACATTAGGTGGTGGAGGGAGGGTCTGGCTGCCCAGCTGACTCACTGATGTGATGGGTTTGGTAAAAGGGTCGCGTCCAGGGTAGGGTTCTGCATTGTTGGAAGGGCGCGAGACGTGTGTGGGTATGCCACAGGACTTGCCGAGGCGACAGGACGGTGTGAGCTGGCAATGGCTGGTGTGGCACAACTGGCAAACCGTTGTCCCGGTGCTGCTGTGGACAGGCAGACGTGCATGCACGCGTGAAGACCAATGGCATGACGCCGCTGCACTACGTGGCATTTAATGAGCATGGCAAGCGCGATGTGGCGAAGCTGCTGATTGAGAAGGGGGCTGACATCGAGGCGCGCACGCAGGAGGGCTGGACCCCGCTGCACCTGGCAGCTGCGGTAGGCCTAGGCATGGGATTGATGCCAGCAGGCTCGCAAGTCCCCCCTTTTACGTGCAGCATCACTGCACTGATCCGCTTTGCCTGCAGAGAGATTTTACAGGAGACTCCTGTCAAAGCATTATTCCTAATAAACCTGCATACTTGGGCGCCACACACGTACCACACCCACAGCCTGTCCTCCGGGCATTGCTTGTGCTGTCCACTCCTTGCGCTTGACAGGTTGGACCGCTGGAGGTGGTGCATGAGCTGTTGAGTCACGGTGCTCGCGTCAGTGCAAAGGGTCGCAAGGGTCAGACAGCACTGGACTGTGGCAAGCGGCGGCCAGAAGTCATGGCACTGCTGCAGGCTGGTTCAGGGGGCAAGCGCAGCTTACCACTACTGCCCATGGTCACAGAAGGAGGTGGGGGCGGCAGTGCTGCTAATGGGGCGTCTGCCACCTCACCAGAATCTGCAGCAGGGCTTGATAGGCAGTTAGCAGTGCTCTCACCACCGCCCCTCTCGGGGATGCCTGATCCCCTGGTAGCCCAGCTGCCCACGCAGCAGCAGCAGCAGCAGCAGCAGCAGCAGCAGCAGCAGCGGGCCTCCAATCGACAGGCGCCCACGGCTGGTGAGGCGCAGGCGCAGGGAGCTGGGAGAGCCGGCGTGGCATTGGTCAATGCTGCTGCCAGCTCAAGTGCGGGGTGGGCAATTGGTGCTGCGGCGGACTTGGCTGCCCTCAGCAGACCTGTATCAGCCGCCCCTTCCTCCCTCGTGCCTGCCACGGGGGCAGGGCAACCAGCAGGGTCGACGGCCAAGCTGCTGTCCCTTGCCCAGGCACGATCAGCTTCATCTGCTTGTTCAGCAAGTCCAGGGTCAGGGTCGGGGGCAGCGCAAGGGGCAGGGGCAGGGCAACACAGCAGCAAAGTGGCGACGCTTGCGGTTCCCATTGCAGCCGGGGCCAGCCTCAGCACTTCGCCCCACCAGGCGCTCTCATCACTGCTCAAAACGCTGCAGAGCTGCAACGCGTCAGTACCTGGCGCGGTTGCAGCGGCGACGCTGGGTGGCGACGGCATTGGCCCGCCCCTGCCACATATGCCGCCGGGCACCACGCACCTGGCGCGGATCAGCGCAACCGGCCCGTCAGTGCCGCAGCTCCTCGCTCAGCTGCAGGAGGCACTCAGCAGCGCCATGAAAACACATGGGCTGGAGGCGTGCAACAGCAGCTTGACACTGGGAGAGCATGGGCAGTGCTCGCTGCAGCCGGGGCGCGTGTTTGGTGACTGCAAGTGCCTGCAGGCATCGGCGCTGAAGCACCAGCAGCACCAGCTGCAGGGCGGCGGCAGCGGAAGCGGAAGCGACGATGCAGGGTCCAAGGCAGCTGAGGAGAAGCTGCTGTACATGTACTGCTCCAACAACTGCGGCTTCCAGTTCCACGCTTCATGCTGGAAGGTGAGGAGGCATTCCGGCGTTGGGGCAGTTTGCATACCATTCCTCTTTTCAAATGTGCACCACGCCAGGATGCAAGCTGTGCCTAATTCTAGAGCAGACACAACGGTGTAGCTATTCTACGCTTCAGTTCAGGTGTCGCTCACACAGCACAGTCGTTGCATGCACACTGAGCAACACCTGAGGCTGACTGTTTTGCTGCAGGCATTTTTTCGCTTCTTGCTCTTGCTCAGCACGCCTGTTGTGTTCCTGATTACTTAATGCTTTGCCTTTGTGGACACAGGTTGCGAAGGACCGCCTGAGGCAGCTGTACCCCAAGTTCACCGGCTTCAGCGCAAGCGGCGGCGACTCCTCGCTCTTGCCCTGCCTCAGCGGCAACTGCAGTGGCGTCATTGATGAGGTGTTCATGGGCACGCCCCAGAGCTGTACGGAGCTGTATCGCATGCACCCCCCAACCCAGCCGCACGGGCAGGCAGCACAGGCGGGGCAGGCTTGGCCGGCGTCAGCGGCAGGGCAACTGCAGCCTGCAGCGCAGGGCGTCAGCGCCCGCAACGCGGCTCTGCAGCGGCCTTGGCAGGACCTGCTGGTGAAGGGGGATCAGCTGTTGAAGGAGCTGGAGGAGCAGGAGCAGCGGGAAGGTGGTGAGGCGGGCGAGGCGCAGGGAGCGGTCAGGAAGCAGCTGCAGGCGGCGGTGGCGGCAGTTGGCAACGCAGCGGCGCTCGGGACTGCAGAGGGCGCGGCGCCGGGGCAGGCAGGCAGCACGATACAAGAAGTCATCGCACGGACGGTCGTGTCGTCCGCAGCAGACATGGTTGACGCGCTCAGCAAGCTAGCGGATGTGCTTGGGACGGGGGCTGGTGGGGCGCAGGGCCCTGGCAGCAATGGCAGTGCAGCGGCAGCCGCCAGGTTAGGGTCAGGTCAAGCGGGCAAGGGCAAGATGCGGGAGAAGGATCGCGAAGCGGAGGTCAACGCTGCGCTGCTGCCAAGCCTCATGGCATTGGGACGCAACCCTCCCCCTGCGTACGCGCCGCCGCCGCCCTGCGACCCTATCCCAGATGACCCATCGCCGGTGCCGTCGGACGCTGACGAGGATGCTCCTTACTCCCCAGCTCGTCCCACTGCCGCTGCCGTTGCACCGCCGGCAGCCGTCGCTGCTAGCCCCTTGGTCAGAACCGCTGCCACGACCTCCGCGACACAGCCAGCCAGCAGTGCAGCAGCAGCCCCAGCTGCGGCAGCCCCTGCTGGCGCTGCTGCTGTAGCCACCAGCGAAGCTGGCTCAACGGGCACAGTTCCTGTGACTGGGGCGAAGAAGGGCAAGAAAAAGGGCAAAGGTGGTGGCAGCGCCGCGGTTGATGAGGACCTGCCAGACTGGCTGTTGGCGGAGATTGAGGCGGCCAATGCCGCTGCGGCCGCGAAGGCTAAGGGCAAGAAGGCAAAGCAGCAGCAACAGCAGCAGCAGCAGGCACTGGGTGGGCAAGCGTTGCAGGGCGGTAAGGGCTCGGCTGCGGCAGCCCAGGCGACAGCTGAGCCTGTCGCGAGCAGCAAGGCAGGTATGAACACTGCTAGCAAGGCTGTCATCATGCCCTCAAAGCAGCGGGTGGGGGCTCATGAGGCCTCATCGTCCGCGGTGGCTTCTGTTGCTGGCAGTACAGCCGGCAGGGGCGATGATACAGCCCGGGTGCCTGTTGCAGCTGGACCCAATGAGGCCAACGTGCAGGGCGTCGCGCTGCTGAAAAACTCGGCATTTGCAGCACTGACGGACGTGCCTGGCGGCCCGAGCGGCAAGCAGAAGGCGCGGCCAGCAGCTGCCTCTCCTGCAGCTGTGGAGGGTGACGCAAGCAGGAGGAAGCACGGCGACGCTTCAGCGCCAGTTGCGGTGGCCGTTGCGCCTGTGCAACCGGCGGCAGCTGAGGAGTCGAAGAAGAAGAACAAAAAGGGGGCTCAGGCGGCTGCGGCAGCCACCAGCGCACCTGCATCTGCTCATGGGGCGGGGCAGGCTGCAGGGAAAGGCGCGGCACCAGCAACGGCGGCGGCAGCAACGGCGGTGGCCTCCAAGCGCGAGCCTGGTGCAGCGGGGGGCAGTTTGGGTCCTGCAGATGCAGCGGCGGCCGCCATTGCAGGCTCAAGTGGGAAGCAGACGAGTGGCAGTCAGGAAGCTAGTATTGCATCTGCCGCCTCCCCAACTGCCACAAAGGCAAAGCAGGGCATTGCAGCTGCCGCCGCAGTGGAGGCACTCAAAGCAATGCTGCCTGCTTACAGCACCAAGGCCGTCACGGACGCCATTGTGGCTGCTGGCGGTGACCTAAATGCTGCAGCGGACCTGTTGCTAGCTGGGGGCAAAGGCGTGGCAGGGTCTGGAGACCTGTCGCCAAGCGCTGGTGCCGACGTGGACAGCAACCCTTGGATTGTTGCAGGGCAGCCGCCTCCCCGCCCTACCCCACCGCCGCCTCCACCGCCGGTTGTAAAGCACGCTGTGCCCGCAGCAGCCGCTCAGGGCAAAGGGGGCGCCAAGTCTGGCACTGCCGCGGCAGCCATTGCTGCCATGACGACTGCGCCATCGCACCCACCCCCGTTGGCCATGCCTGCCCACGACGCGCCTGGTGGTGCTCGCTCGCACACACCTGTGGCGTCTGGCGCTGCTGCAGGCCGACGCTCCATGCTTGGCAGCGATGCACAGGCAGCAGCCCTGCCTGCATCCCCTGCACCTGCTTATAGCACCGCACAGGCCACGCACAAGGCAGGTGCAGCATCAAAAGGCCACGCACCAGTGCCACCACCACCACCGCCACCGCCGCCACCTACCGCACAACAACCATCTGGGCCACCCCAGCGGCAGCAGCAGCAGCAGCGGCAGCAGCAGCAACAGCAGCAGGCGTTATCACGCGCCACTAGCGTGGGTTCGCCAGCACCCTTGGACGCCCCCCTTGTGCCCCTTGGCTCCATGACCTCTGCCCCAGTCGTGCAAGCTGGGTTGAGTCCCTTCCTCTCATCATCAGAGCCTCCCACTGCCCCACTTGCACTTGGGAGTCGCGCAGGGCTGGCATCGCATTCCAGCGCATCCTCGCTGCACCCTGGCCCGCAGGTTGATGCTGGTGGCAGCTTGACGCTGCAGCAGCCGCAGTCCATGCACTCGCTGCAGCGCCCACACCACCGCACACCGCAGGGGCAGCAGTTGGTGGGCACACCGTCCCAGCCTCAGCATCCACAGGCGCATAACCCACACTTGTGGCTGCACGATCTGAGGCTGGATGATGCGCTGGATGCACGAGCTCAGCTGTCGACGTTGTCGCCCTCGCCTCAGCCACCAGCGCACGTGCTGCTGCCCAGCAGCCTTCTGGATGGCCCCTCCCCTACCACAAGCAGCAGTGGCACCGCCAGCACCACGGTCAACGGGCAGTGGCAGCATGCAGCTGCTGCCTGGCAGCAGGCCCCGCCGCCTCAAGCCCCTCCAGCTCCTCCCGCCAGACCCTCGCCACGGCCGTCAGCGAAGTCGGCTTCGGTAGGCTTGGGTGGGGCGCCTGCCTTGGCAGCCACATCAGCTGCGGCGCGCACAGGGGATAAGGGGATCGACGATGACGGCTGGGCGCTGCTGCAGGAAGCAATGCAAGCGGTCGAGGCGGACAGCAGCTCGCTCATGTGCCTGCCAACGCCCCAGGCATTCACCGCGGAAGGTGCGGCGGCGGCGGCAGCGGCAGCAGCGGCAGCAGAATCTCTGCAACTGGGCGGTGGTGCAGCTGCAGGGCCGAGCACTAGTGCCCTGCTGTCTGTTGGAGGTGGGGCAGCAGTTGGGGCTAGGCTGTCCACATCAGGCCATGGTTCCTTGGGGCACTCAGGCCTGGCGTATGGAGCAGCAAACCTGCCGCCTGCGGCGACATTGCCGTTCCCATCGCAGCTGCAGCAGCAGCAGGTACAGCTGCTGCAACAACAACAGGCAGCGGCGGCGGCGGCAGCGGCGGCGGCAGTGGCAGCTGTGGCACACCAGCAGCAGCAGCAGCAGCAGCAGCAGATCCTGCACCACCAGCAGCAGGGCATCAGCACAATGCACCTGGCAGCGCCAGCCCCTGCGCTCACCTTGTCCAGCGAGGCGCTGCTGTCCAACGCCCTGGCTGACATGAAGTGTGGGGCGGGGCAGGTCTCCAAGCACCTGTTGTTGGAGTGCCCTGACATTACCATGCTTTCTGCCCACACACCTGCCATGGTTGAGGCCTGGATGCGTGAGCATGTTGTCCGCTTTGGCTCCATCGCCAGCTACAGAGTCTTGGGTCCATTCGGAGCCCTGGCACTGAGCTTGGACACGGTGCAAGGCACGCTGAACGCAATGATGGGCCTCAGTGGCAGGACCATGGTCATGAAGCCGCTCAGTGCATCGCTGCTGGCCGACTTCCCTGACGATGAGTGCCTGGCGGGCCACGCGCAGCAGGTGGGTTGCTTGTGACTCGAATGGATTGTGAAGCACGTTTTGTGATGATCCGTTGCTTTGGGGGCAGGGGCATCAAATGCAGCAGTGCAACATAGCTTCATGCAGCACCGAAAAGCTGTTGTAGCTCATTGACAAATATCTGCTGTGCTGCTGATTGCTTGTTTGCGCAGGTGGCAGTGCGCACCGTGGGCACTGGCAGCGCCTACAGTGATGCCATGCGTGCCTGCGTGCGCAGGCTGCAGGAGCTCTCACCTCCACAGCATTGCTTTTGAACATTTTCTCCTGATTGTTGCTGCGCTATCGCGCTGTTCTCGTTTACATGTTTCGCATCAAAAGACGGTCTGCCCCACACACTGCGCTGGTTTCCACTTGGCCAAGGGGGCACACAAAACCACAATCGCGGCAATGCAAGTGTATCGCAGCTCAGTTTGCAGCGGCCGTCGTGGTCCCTGTGGCCGGACAGCGCAAAGGTGCTGCCCCGCAGCGCAGAGGAAAAGCATTGTCGCCAGTGAATTTTGCAAGGTGCGCAGCTGCGATGAGGGGCGTACCTGCTCTTCCAGGCAGCGCGACCCCCAGGGCAATCCCACCAGCTGGTGCAGTGCAGCTCAGAAGTTCCACCACAGCAGGCCAAGCACATGCCAGACCATGGACGAGCCATTGAAACGCGCAGAGGTGACGGGCTGATATAGCCTTCAAACCTTTCAGCACAATTGCTTGGCGGTGCAATTTGCAGGAAAAGATCCAGTTCCTACGGGAGGACCTGAAGCACCTGTTTGACGAGCGGGGCATTGATGCCAGCGCCTACGAGGCGCAGGTTGACTTTGTGGACCCCATGACAAAGTACACCACCATCGATGGCTACATGAAGAACATATCTTTCCTAAAGAAGGTAATAGCACCGGTTTGCAGCCAAGGGGCATAGCTCGACCGCATCCTGTGCATGTACGTCTCCTAACCCATGTGTCCGGTGCCTTCAACATCTTGCCCGCAGGCGTTTGACCCCGAATTCATCTTGCATGACATCTGGGCCAGCAGCGACACAGCCGTGTCAACCCGCTGGACCATGGCAATGGAATTCACCGCCATCAGAAACGTCCCAGTCATCGGGCAGCTGTGGAAGCCCAGAATCATCTTCACAGGTGTGCATTCAGATGATAAGCTGGTAAAGCGTGCTGGTTGTGGGATGGCAAGGGTTTGTGGGGCTGCGCGCTTGCTTGCTAGCTGCACTCGTGTTTTGGGCGAAATCGCCTGCTGTCGCATGCAGGCACGTCGACATACGTCTTCAACCCTGACACTGGCAAGATCTTGCGGCATATTGACACATGGGACTCGATTGTAAACCAGAAATACTTCTCTGTTGAGGTACGCAGATACTGCAAGACAGCTGTATGTGTGACATTCACGCTGCTAGCAGCCTTGCTCTGGCCAGCGTTAACCCCTCAATCTGCATCGCTGATCCTGCCCCTTCGTCCATCACTTGCTCCATCCACCCAGGGCTTCTCTGACTTCCTTGGCCAACTGTTCCAGCCCTACACGACCCCCTCGCTGGAGACGCCGCAGTACGAGGTGCTGAAGCGCACCAAGGACTACCAGATTCGTCGCTACCAGCCCTACCTTGTCGTGGAGAGTCCCATGGACGAACAAGCAAGCTCATCTGCGCAGGTGAACCCCGCAGGGCCAGGGACCATGGCGTTCCAGGCACTTGCGGGGTTCATCTTTGGCAGAAACCAGCGAGGTGAGGGGAGGTGGTGGCTCGTGCGAAGCGAGCAATGTGCCGCTGGGACATTCAATCGCATGCAGCCTTGTCAATTTCTGCCCCGCGCATCTCAGTGTATCTCATGCTGCTGCTGCTGCTGCTGCTTTCTGGCAACAGGCGAAAAGATGCAGATGACGACACCCGTGTATTCAGACACACAGGGCAAGATGCAGTTTGTGATTGGCCCATCAGCACACAAGGTGAGGCGGTTACGGGTGCCACAAGCATGGCTGTGGTGCCATGGCTGGCAGCAGGTTGTTGGCAGCGCAAATTCGCCCCGCTCCTCATGGCCTGGCAAGCTAGGCTGTGGACTGTGCCTGAATGGTCAGGTCCTGATAGCATCTTCACCCATGTGTCAGAGTGCAATTCAACACATGTTCCTTATGCACTGCTTTCCTGTCCTGTTCAGGAACCGTCAACCATGCCAGCGCCACTGACACCAACGGTGTCTGCCAAGGTGGTTCCTCCCAGCATCTGCGCTGTGCGGCTGTTCAACGGCTCAGCAACGCCTGATCTTGCGGAGCGTGAGCACCAGGCACTGGTGCAAAGCTTGCAGCGTGACGGGCTCATGCATGCAGGGGCAGACTGGTCATTGGCCCGGTACAATGGTCCGGGTACCCCTGACTTTATCCGCCGCAACGAGGTGCTCATCCCACTGGATGAGGCAAGCTTTGAGGCATCCTTCTTCACTCGCGAGAGATATGAGCCATAGCACGGGTTAAATTCAGATGCAAACAAAAAACAATTATGCAGTTTGCGATTTCTGTGCTTAAATAAGACCAACAATCTGAATGACTCATCGTGGCGCCAATGGCGGCTTACCGGCAGCTGCTGCTGTGCTGTGTGTTGCAGCGGATGTTACAAACCTGACTGCCTCCCTCCACAGCTGCACCAACTCCTCCAGCAGGCAGGCACTGTTAGGTTGCAACATCATAATGTGGAAGCCAGGACAGGCAGTCAGACACAGGCAGCATACATTTATTCCAGCAACAGCAAGGCACAAAGCACGCTGGCGATGAGCTACAAGCTTTGACAACAACTAGGAAATTGTTGCGAATTCACTGCGAAGTTTCCAACAAGCAGCAAACACTTCAGCCGCTCTCACCTGTCTGAGTTCTCAACCTCTGTCTGGAAGGCCTGTCGAACACTGACACCCTGGGGTGAGGCGTAAGCGGGGCTGGTGCAGGGGAACAGCGCAGTGGCGGGCGAGTCCGGGTAGTCGGGCGGCAGCTGCGGCAGAGCCATGACAGGCAGGTAGGGAACAATGACATGACCATAGGTCAACAAAATCACAGAGCACTGCAGTTGGAACAGCATGACCATGACAATATGTGCGCCAGCAGCTGTACTGCCAATGGTACACTACCTGTATCATCAAGCGCTGCCATGGCTCCTCCATGTGTTGTACGGCGCCCCCAGCTGCAGGTACGCCCTGGGGCAGCGCTGGAGAGGGCGCTGCCCCAGTCACTGCTGAGCACTGCACCAGAACCGACCCTCGATGGCACAGTGCGGCCTCAAAGCTACTGCTCGGCTCCATTCGCACCAGCCGGATGCCGCTGCCCGCCAGCCTGGCATCTGCCTCGGCCACGACCTGATCAAGCTCCTGCCGCCGTCGCTTCAAGCCTGTCCCTGCCATGCCCAACTCTGCTGCACTGCCCTCGGCACCCAACTCTCCGCCATTCTCGCCCTCCAGCCAAAGCTGAAGGCTGCTGCCAGCGCCCCACTGCTGCTCAGGCGCGGCAATGGCCTCGGACTCGCAGCTATCTGCAGCAGTGAAAAAGGGCAACAGGAGCAGGCAGGCTTGCAATGGCTGCTCTAATACGCTCAGGGGAGCGTACCATTCCAGAACGCTGACTAGGTCAGTCCAGTGCATCCTCAGACCACTTGCAACATCTTGCACAGCTTATGAGGTCCATAAACTTCCATTGAGATAGGAGATAGGATTCTGTATCCAAGAGAACGCGCACCTGGTGAGGCAGCCGCGAATGACACTTGTGTTGGCCCCTGCTCTCCACACACGGTCACACATCTTGCGGCAGTATGGCCCTGCACCTCAGGCTGCCCCGCAGAATACAGCGACAGCAGCTCTGTGGGCACCGCTGGCACTGCTGTCTGGGCGGCCAGCCACTGATGCAGCCGTTCCTGCATCCTCGCAGCTGCGCCCGGCCCTGACCCTGAGCCTGCCCCCATACCCAGCAGGGCCAGGACGCGCGACAGTGCCTCGCGCTGAGTGCCTAACCCAGCCAGCCCGGCCTCTAGCTGTGACAGCACGTCCATCTGCCCCTGACCCTGGCCTGCTGCTGCCGCGTCGGCCTTGACCTTCAGCTCAGCTGCGAGGGGATCGCCAGCCTTGACATCCTCAACCTTCACATCTGCTGTTGTCTGCGCATCGCCAAGCTTCGCTGCTGGCGCCGCCCCCGCCTGTCCCAGCACTGCCGCGGGCCCCGGCCCTGCAGGCGCCCCTGCCTCAGGCACCAGGCCTCCAGGCGATGGTGACGGCTGCCTCACAGTTGCAGCCCCCGTCTTGCCTGCGGCCCCTGTAACCGTTGTCGCCGCCGCTGCCACCGCTGCCGCCCTGTTGGGGTCCTCCAGCAGCTTTGTGATGCCCTTCTGGTACTTCTGAAGCATCAGGATAGACTGCACCGTCGTCTCGATGTTCTCCGCTCCGGGATCCGTCCTCTGCGCCTCGAGGGTCTTCACTAGGCCTAGCAGCTGCTGCAACCGCTGCTGCATGCGGACCACCTACGTGAACAGGGCAGATGGCAAGCAAAAGCGGCCATGGCTTTTGCTGCCCGCTGTTGCAAGCAACAGGCTAGCGTGCAGCGTTGATGCACAGCTGTGCATGCTGTCAGCAGCGATGCACTGCCATCACACAGCTGTGATGGCCCTTGTTACAGCAACCGCATGCAAGGCAGTGTGAAGAGTCTGAGTTGTGTGCGATTGCTGCACACTGCATGTGCCAGTACTCAATTGGCATTTGATAGGTGGAACCCAGATTGCTACAGCCCCGCACGACAGCCGCATCCATACCAAGGCAGGGTCTGCAGCCATGGCAGCGGTCATAGCCGCCTGTTGCTTGGCAACCATCGGCCTGATCCTGTCCAGGTACTTGGTGCGCAGTTGCGTCTGCAGATTCCAGTACATCTCCTTCAGCTACACCAACATTAGCAATGCAAAGGTCAGGGGCGCTTCAAGAGCAACGTGATGTCCGGCTGGTGCATGGTGGGACGACACCAACTAATTCACACCTGCACACTTACAAGCAACCTACAGGCAGTGGAGTTTTGCGCAAGACACCGATCGCCCGGCATGGGCAGGACTGATAGCCGCACCTGTTCAGGGTTGTACTTCTCGTTGGGTGGAGGTGCGCTCCCGCCTGGGGCCCCAGCGTGCTGCGCAGCTGCACCAGGGGCGGGCACAGCCGCCACTGGCCCAGGGGGCATGCCCATGCCTCGTTGCACCATGGGCTGTTGCTGTTGCTGCGGCTGAGGCACCTGCTGCTGTTGCTGCTGCTGTTGCGCCTTGGCAGCCTGCATCGCATGCTGCTGCTGCAGCAGTGAGCCATGGATCGGCGCAACACCTACAGAAATGGCAACCACACACAAGTTACGCACGACTCGCCTAGTGGTATCAGCAGCTTTCAAGACACAGCTCACCATATGCAAACATGCACGATTGCACACCCATTGATGTGCTTGGCTTGCTGCAATGACTCACCTTGCCACATGTTGTTTGCGCCAGGGTTCTGAACAGGGACCTGAGATGGTATTGCGGGATTCGACTGCATCGCAAAAGGGTTCATGCCGGTGGGGTTGGGCACCGAAGGCCCACCTGGCCCGCCAGACACCTGGAAAGGGTTGACGGCGTGTGGCTGACCTGGACCCTGCGGCATGCCACAATGCAGATCAGCAGGTTACCAAGAGTAACGCAATCGACCCACGCTGGTGTGCGATCGGTGGCTGCACATGCATGATCAACCCTGACAGCGTCAAATGTAGCAGTTTCAAAGAACTCCCTTCCCAGTTTCTGTTACCCTGCTAGCCCTGCCTCCAGACTGCTGACAGGCGATCCACAGAGCATCCTTGTACAAGTACGCACCTGCCCAGGCATGAAACCTGGTTGCTGAGTCTGCCGCACAGGCGCATGCTGTGCAGCTGCCTGTGTCGGCTGCTGCAACAGCTGGGAGCAGAAATCTGCAAAGTCGTCTCCGTCTCCGCCAACGTTGTCAGCATCCCCGCCACCTCCTCGCTGCTGCAGCTGCTGCTGCTGTTGTTGCTGCTGGCTGCCAAAGGGTTGCTGCTGCTGCTGCTGCTGCTGCCCATACGCCTGACTGTACTGGTTGAACTGAAGCGCCTGAGGCATGTGCTGCGGTTGCAGGTGTTGAGGCTGCTGCTGCGTCGCCTGTGCGTTGCTGTACACCCCCTGCACAGCTCACGTAACAAAAGCAATGGTAATTCAAGTGAGCAGCACAGGAGCGGCATTGATCATGGACTTCTTCGACACCTTCCTGAACTTCAAGCTTCTATGCTACAATGCTGCGGGATGGACGTACCAGCTGCGCTTGCCCTGCCCTGGCCTCCCCTACTCACCGGCATGCCCATGTCGTAACTTCCGCCAGGGCCGGGCATAATAGCACCTGCTGCCATGCCTGGCTGTTGCTGTTGCTGCTGCTGCTGCCGGTGTTGCTGTTGCTTCTTTGCGTGTGCCGCCAGCGCCTGCTGCAACTTAGCCCTGAGCCGCTGGTTGTACTCGGCCTGTGCATACAAACAACCACGGTGCCCAAAGATTGGTCGCCCTAACGCCCCGACACTCATGTATGCATGCGGGCCCCAGCTGCATGCAGCCCAGCGCACTGAATTTGAGCTCTTGTCATAAATGTGGGTCTCTATGGTGTCGATCAAGCTGAACACAGAGGGCGGGTAGGACCGGCACAGCTCCTCACGCCTGCGGGCAGCGTGGCACGTGTCATCACAGCTGCAGCTGCCACTTCGTGCGCTTCATGCACTGTGTCACGCAACTCACAGCATTTTCTTAGCGTTCTCGCGCATTTGGGGCGAGATGTCTGAGGCCGACGCCCCCACGCTGTTACCGTACATGGCTGCACCTCAGGAGCCTGGACGTGGTAGCGCCGGGCGATGTATCGAATTCCTGCGAAAAGGCCATGGTATGGACGAGCTTTGTAATTTGCTTGCAATTTCGTCGTCGTCGGCGTTTAAGTGTACAAAACTCAAAGATTTGTGTAGCATGTACAAACCGCCCTACGCTGCAGAGCATTCCTCACTGTTCTCCTGACAAGCACCACCAAGGTTTATGGGTGTGGGTGATTATGCACTGCCACGCGCTTGGCGCACGCGCAAGAAAAGCTGCGACACAAACCGGTGGCCGCAGGCGCGCAATGCACAGTCTCGCTGCTTGAACAAATATGCACATTTCAACAATAGCACACGCGACAGCAACACCGCCCAACAAGCGCTCTTCGCTCGACGATTCCTGCATCCCCTCGTTCAGCGGCTCCAGCATCAGCACCGTCGGCAGTGACCAGCACGCCGACGCCAGCATCTCGCAGGCGAGTGTCGTTAGTCTTGTTGCGGCTTTGCATTGGCGCAACCACCTGATATGCAATCCGCAACGTGGACGCGTGTCCTTGCAGGCGCCTGGAGCACACACACGCGCGCATCAGTCACCAACCTTGCTGGCGGCACGCAGACGCAAGCAGGTGAGTGGCAGGTGCAGTGCATGCGCGGGCGGGCGTCCACTTCAGGTCTGCATGCCTGTTCAACCTCACAATGTGCCTGGGTTGCTGCAGGCCGACGACGCCCCTGCCATAACACGGGCGCTGTACAGCTGCATATCGTGGTTCTTCCCAGCATCACCGGTAAGCAAAGGCACTGCACTGGGCCAACGTCGGCATGGCGTGGCCTGTTTCTTGAGCTTGTCCGCCCTTGACGCTGGCTGCCAGATGCGGAAAACACCATTGGAGAAGGGCTACAGCCAGATGGATTGGCTGCGCCTGTGCCAGTCCGACAAAAACCTAAACGGGCTGAATGGAGCGCCGTTGCGGGACAACATCACGATGGAGGAGGTCAGACAGCACAACACTAAGGAGGATGCCTGGATGGTCTTCAATGGCATGGTGCGCAATGGGTGTGATTGAATGGTGCAGAGCGCCATAGCTGTTCAGCTGGTCTGAATGCTGACCACACCTGTCACCTCCAGGTGTACAACATCACACCATACCTCAAGTTCCATCCAGGGGGTTCAGACATCCTTGTCAAAGTGGCAGGCAAGGATGGCACATCGCTATTCATGAAGTATCATGCTTGGGTCAACATCGGCGCGCTAATGGGCAAGTGCATGGTAGGGCGTCTTGCGCTGAGCCCTCTGCAGGCGCAGGCGACGCTGGAGATTCAACAGGCGAGGCAGCAGCAGGTGCAGGATCCCGTCCGCCAGCATCAGGAGGCAGCGGGAGACGCTGGGGCTGGGGCAGCAGCCACATCTGTGAAGGACAGTGTTCAGGTTCCGCCACGACCAGCCAGCTAACCTAGAGGCTCAGCACGTGCCTTGGGCTCAGATCAGCAGAATACTTTGGGGGACATTGTTCTTTTCCAGCGCCGGGATGCCTGGCAGTTGAGCAGCACAAGACACACTGCCGAACTCAATCACTGCTACTTCTCCGTTCCCACTTGTGCTGTTGTGTGACCATGTCTTCATACCTTGGTGCGCCAGGTGACGTCATGCTTTCAAAAGCTCATTGTCGGACACATTGTTTGCTACATCTTTCCTCTGGTGTTTTGCTCGCCATTCATGGTACATTACTTGCATTGCATTTAGCTTGCATTGCTTTGACATGTTAGAAATACAAAAAGGCGACTCCAGATTGTGGTCAGAAAGTGGCAGCAGGGTCGGCCAGCGGTAGGGAATGTGAGCGCGCAAAGCAAGGGCGGTAACACTGCGGGCATGTCCCAAGTGAGCCTAGGCTTTGTCATTTGCAGCGCTGGTAGTCTTGCATGCCTGGTCTGGAAGGAAGCTGTTGAACGGCCGTGCCTTGGCAAAGTCTGAGCGGTAGATGCGGCCACACGCCAGCAACTGCAATAAATAACGAGCGCAACAGGGCAGCCACAGCATCAAATCGAGTGCAGCGCAGCAGCATGTACCAGGACGGCAAAAGCATCAGAAATGCACAGGATGAGTGCTGGTGACAGCAGCGTACTGCAACTGATTGTCGCACCTGCTCCGGCAATTCATCAGCGCTGTTTCCTTGAATGACGAACGCAATCTCAAACACAACACCCGCGAGCCTTGAGCAGGAGCGCATGCGGTGAGGAAAGTGTCGTCACGAGGCAAGTGTCACATTTGGTTATACGCAAGCAACGCAACTGGTGAAAGCTGTGCACACAGCATCATCCAGACCTCATAGGAACACAGAGCCTCCTGCAAGCATCAATGATGGCCAATTGCAACGCACCTTGACATGAAACTCATCAGCGCACTCCTCGCAATGTAAGAGTAGGTATGAATGTCAAGGTCAATCTGCAGCAGTCCACGGATTAACACTGGTATCAGGTCAAGGATCGGGGTTGTGAAAAACCGATGACAGCCTTGTTATCTCTGCGCATAGTGCCAGATAGCGCTGGCCACGGCATGCACTCTGAACAAAAAACAAGCGCACCTCAAAGTAGGTGTCTGTATGAATGAACGAATGCTGCGGGCGACTGAGCACCGGCTTTTCGTTGTAGGTGCTTAGCAGCTTGTGTTCAGCGGCAGACAGCGGTGCTTTGACAGCCCACTCATCGACGTTGACCGCGCGTGGGATGATTTTGAACCTGGTAAGGGCAGCAACGGGCCGAGGTGCTGAAAACGACATGCGCGAGAGCAGGTGCAGCACATGCCGTTGGCTTTTGTCCAGAGGAATGCAGCTGCATGACACCGCTCACCTGTCCCTAGTGGCACTGCCATCCGCTTCTTTGCCGTTCAATACAAGCCTGCGGTACAGAGATAGAGCTTTCTGATTCGGGAAGCTGACTGGGTCAAAGTCATCCTTGAGCTTGAAGTACCACACAATGCTCCAGCCAGGACCATCCGTTCCCCCCCAGATGGAGGGCTGCGGACAAACAGGCAGCAGGAGTTGGTGCAGCACAGCACAGCAAGCATTTTAGATGTGCACTTGTTCAGTATCCAAAAACAGTGTCACAGGTGTTGCCACGACAAGAGTTGCTGGTGCTGGTATGTCGCTCTTGGCTGCCCTTGATCTACTCACTGCGTAAGTGGGGAGCTGCACATTGATGATGAGCAGCGGAGGAAAGCATGCGTCTGAACCAGGTGCCATCCTGTGGCGCGCCGATGGCACAGGTGGCAGGTTGACCAGCTCAGCTATATGGTTCTGCTTTTTGTCAAATGTGATCATGTCTGCTGCGACCAGCTGGTAGAAGGATGTTTCGCTTGGCACCTGCACCAGCCAGGACAGAAAACAGCATCACGACTAACTGGCGTGAGGAAGTATCATGTCCAACTGTGCCCCTGCTCATGACCAACATAATCAAGTTGACACACCATTTGCAGCGCTTTGCGCAATCGCTTTCTTTCATCTCTCCCATCCCCCTTTCGCACCTTTGCCTTGGTCTTCATGTAATCCAGGCCTCGGACGTTGTAATGGCAGGCGTCGCCGTCTTCATAACTCATGGTCGAGCATGCCTCGGGCTCAGCCGGGTCTCGTTGCTGCAAATTGCAAGTGGTGCAGGACAAAGCAGGCATGTGCGCTTAAAAAGCATTTCACCTGCACGCTGGTACAACAAACCGTCTAGTCATTGAGCAGGCCACACCTTGGCTGTCAGTAACCGACCCGCCATAAAGCTGAGCAGCCAGCTAGCTGAGAGCTGTTAACCCCATCCTACCGTCAGTGAGCAGCCACAGTTGGGTTTCGTTGTGCAAGGAGCAACTCCTGCCAGCGATGTTCGTGCCTTGCTTCTGTGCAGCGAATTGCGCTCTACGTCCCCATCTGGGCTGGAGGGCGCTAGCCTGTGGCTCAAAGCCTCAATGAGGTTCAGGCAGCCACCCGGTGCACCTGTGTCTGCTTCTCCCTGGCTGTCCTCGTATGCATCTGATCCATATTCTGACCCAGACCCTGATGCTTGGGCTGGCAGCGATTCCTTATGGGCTCCATTGACCTGCGGCGATGTGCTGGGCAGATGCGGTGGCTGTGCTCGCTGTGTGCCACCAAGGCGGTTGCCTGATCGTCGGTGTAGCCCTGGCGTGCCTGGTGGCGAGCCGTGCGATGAGTGGCATGGTGTGCCTGCCAGTATGCATGTCGGTTATTCACAGATGCCAAGATACAGGCCATGCAAGTGCGCATGTGATCCTGTTATGGCCCCTTCCGTCTCTCACATTCAACAGAGAAGTCTTCCTTGCAGCTGTGGTAGTCGTCTTCGCCTGCGGCAGACGATGCCCGCTACTGGTAAGCTTCTACCAGCGGTCGCGCGTGCTAAACCAGGGCGTTCCCATGATGCGCACCTCCAGACATCACGCTTCCCGCAACGAGCAGCGGTGGCGGACGTGCATGGTGATGCGGGAGCGATGTGCCTGCCGTCCCGGCTGGTCCTAACGCAGCACCTGGAACTGCAGGCAAATGCGCGCCACCGCTCCGACGGGACACGTGCCTGCTCTGCGCGCCACTGCGCTGCTGGTCCTTGCGCCTTCGCCGGCCGTGTGAAACCTGTCGACTTGCAGAGGGCTGGAGCTCGGTACTACTGCAGCACGCGCCCATGTTGCTGTGAACGGGCTAGTTCTCAAGATCAATCACTCAAAGCCATTCAGAGTCACGACAAACCCAAGCGCGTCCTGTTTTGTTCTGCAGCACACAGCAAGCTGCTCAAAGCTCAAAGTGTGGAAAGTAAAATCAGTTTGACATAACCAAACTCAACGCCCTGCTTCAGAGTCTGGCCTGGGTGCTTGGACCGACCCTGGTGCTGGTGCCGCAGCTGTCTCAGCAGACACGTCCACCCGCAGAGCTGTCTTGTGGAGCAATGATGGCAGCGGGCCCAGGTTCTCAGGGTCAACGTCGTCAGGCAGCGCTTCTGTCGGCATTGTGAACTGTGGCTTCTTGGGCCGGCCCCAGCGATCCAGCTCCAGCTCACCATCGTCAATTCTCTCAATGGTTGGCCTTGTGCTCTCCGTCAAGAATTCCTGCAAGGAAGAACAGGTGGTGCACGCGCAACAGAGCCCGGTCACAAGCCAGCAGCATGGCACGTCATGCTGCAACGTGTAGGCTGCTCGGTTCCTTGCAATCCTAAGGGCTGCTCACGCCTAACACACACCTTAGGTGACAGCTCATCCACCAGCTTGAAGATGAGCGCAAACTTGTACGACAGAAACCCAAACAGCAGTGACAGCTGCTGAGCGCCAGTCAGGGGTGGGTCTGCTAACTGGTTGTAGGCACCACCCAGGGCTGCCAGCACGAAGGGTACCAGCAAGCGTGCATTCAGCGAATGCCTGTAGGAGGCTAGCCACATTGCCAGGTATCGCTGCACAGGTCCTTCAATCTGCGTGCGTTGGTGCATGAGGCGCCAAGCAGTGCGAAGAGAGTTATGAGCAGCAGCAGCAGCAGCAGCAGGAGTAGAGGCCAGCACTGCATTGCGCTGAGGTTTCCTCTGGTATGCACCTCCCAAGGTGTTCTTTCCGTGTCGCTCCCACCTGCCGTGCCTCCATCATGGGCACTTTGTCCGTGCCTTTCATGTTGTCCACGTCTCTGAACAGCCATTCCAGGTAAATGGTGCTGAATGCCATGCCGATGAACGCACACAGCGCAGTCTGCAAACAGAGACATGTGTATACAACGACGTGCTAAGCATCTGGCGTGAGGACATGGGACGTGGGAGCACGCGCATGCACATCACCGCGCACCTCGCCGTCCACTGTAAGCAGCATGTAGAGTGCGATGCCTGCGCCTGATTTTCTGGTGTTGTCTAGCAGCGAGCGCTTCAACTCCGCATACTCCTGGACGGTGCAGCAGCAGCGCAGGTTTGCAGGACTAATGACTGGTCTCCCCTGATTGCGTGTGGTTCGCACCTGCATGTATTCCTCATCTGCTGCTCGCTGTGATGACTCAACTGCACGGCAGCGCACGCCCCTGGCGCAACTGTTGCTCAGCCTGCAGGTGACAGCACCAAATGCAGCATGGGACCGCATGCACGATGCACAATTGATGCTTCCCATGCTGCTTGTTCACAAACCTGCTGCCAGAGGAAGAGCACGGGCCCGCTGCATCGCAAGTGCAGTTGTCATGGTCCGGCGTGCGGTGTGCGGACGGTGCACTTGGCCGCCAGGTCCAGCAGAGGCCACGCGCCGACGACCTTGCAACCGAGGTTGCCTGCAGGCTCGCCATTGTAGAAGCCGAGGGATAGCCCGACGTGCCAGCAGGCCTGCCATATTATCGTTTTCAAGACTTTGTGTGGAGGATCGATTTCTCAAATATTTGCCAGCAGGTTGCGCAATGTTGACACACACAATATGGGCATTTCTTGGTTCCCTCCTGTGGTGCCCCTGACAGAGTTCAGAACCATCCAAACTGCTTTTCTATGACGTTATTTGGTTCCGTAGAGAGGAGACTATGCCATCACCGGCTCTCCTCCTTTCCTCCAACCCACCTCTGCCTCCTATTGCTCGACATCACACCATCCTCTCCTCCTTCCTTTCCTCCAACCCATATCTTCCCCTTGCTTGACACCGCATCCTCCTCTGTCGAGCCACGGTTATTCCCCATTACAAAGTCAATGTATTCCCACCTTTTTAAGGTGACCTTTTCCCTGGCCTTGCCCTGTGTCTGGCCATGTCCAGCCCCATCATCATCCTCGTCATCAGCATCCTTTCTCTTCTGCAGGGTCAGATGCAGATGCGATGAGCTTTTAGCCTGGGAAATGGCCAGGTGACAACCTACCTACCTTTCTTCCACGGCCCTGCTAAACTGCCTCCCAGTTGGCCCAGCACAAGAAACATCCCAAGACCCGTTACAAAGCGCAGCAGCCGAGTGCAGCTCAGCGCAGGCTGCCACAACACACACGGCTGGCCCCAGTGCAAACGAAAAACCTTGCCACAAAGATTTTCTTCTCAAGCAATTGAAGCCATTTCAAAAGTGCGGCAACCGCTTGCCTGCATATTGTACGTCAAACAGATGGACACTACAAAAGTTTGTTCAAGACTTACGCCAGGAGAAGGTAAGAAAGCAAGCAGACTGAGCAAAGCAGCAACCTGTCGAAACAGCAGGGCGCTGGAGATGCCCGCAACAAACCGCAACTGTCATCCGACACTTTTAAGCTCCATTGCAGAAAGCGCCAAACTCTAGGCCGCGCTTTCGTGCAGCAGCATCAGCGCATCAGCCATCTCCGCCAGCTCGTCATCTATGCACATGTTTACGTTGCCGGCCGAAGGCGAACCCTGCTGGTGGCGCTGCTCGTCATTCATTGAGACGTCCGGGGAGCGCTGCTCGCCACCAGACGGGTGATCACTCCCCTGCGGCGGGTCGCTGTCCTGGTTGTTCTCATCATCCTGCTGCCTACTGCTCACATTCTTCCCATTGTACATGCCCAGCACCGTGTCCAGCGGTGACATGCCGGCCTGGCCCGAGAACACGTCGCCCACCGAGTAGCCGGCGGGCGAGGCGCCCGTCACCGCATCCCAGTGACTGAGCTCGTCGTCGTTCTGCGCAGCCACCAAACATAACTTTTTTCTAAAAGCAGATACGCCCACAGCTGGCAGTGATGCTGTTGAGGTGCAAAGCTACAGTTTGCAGCTTAAGCTGGCAGCTGAACAGTTGCAATCATGCAAGCAACATGAGCCTGGGCCGGACCAGCACCATGCTAGCTCACCTCTGGAAAGTTGACGACCGCCTTCATGCCGCGAATCTGGCGAGCCGCAGCGTCGTAAGCCCTCGCAGCCTCCTCAGCGGTGTCAAAGGTGCCCAGCCACAGGCGGCACCCCCGGTGCGGGTCTCGGATCTCTGCGGCAAACTTGCCCCACGGCCTCTGCCGCACACCCCTGAACTTTGTGGTGCCATTCTTGGTCGAGACGCCCAGCAGCGAGTGTGCTTTGAAGTTGGGGCCAACGCTGGAACTTGTGACGTTGGTGCCCGAGGGGCGCCTGCGGCCCGAGCTCCTGCAGGACGCAGGCAACAGCAGCGCAAGCACGTTGCGCTTGAAGGACAACCAATGGCCTGAGGGCGGTAAGCAAGGGCACTTGCGCCAACACCACTGCATGCTGAGATTCAGTGGCTGACCTAACCCCGTCCGCGTAGCGCACCTGACGGCTGGTGAAGTGCCAGTGCTAGGAGGGCTTGCACCAAGAGGCGTGCATCCCAGGCCATGCAGGTGATCAAGCTCATTGCCCGAGATTACACGAGGAGGCCGCGGTGGCATGCCCGCGGATGCAGTCAGCACAGGCTGCACTGCATCTGATCCGCCTTCCGAAGCGCTCCCACCATTGCTGGTGGGCTGGACCGCTGCCTGAGAGCTGGGCTGCGGGTGCATAGCTGCAGCCGCAATCAGCGCAGGCAGCGCTGAAGGCGCAGCGCCCGAGAGTGCCGCGGCTGCGGCAGCAATGGAGCCACCTGGCAGCATTCCCAGCGCCAGTGGCATAGCCCCAACACCTGCGAAGTTGGGGCTGAACAGCTGTGACTGCTGCAAGTGGGCGTCACCCTCCATCTTTGGCATGGCGTGCGCAGCAATAACCAGCGGCAGTGTCGGTGGCAGCATGCCTGTGTTCACGGGTGCTGTGCCTGCGGTCATTGCATCAAAACACAGCATCAGAGCTCGCAACTAAGCGCACAGCAAGCCAGGCCGCAAACAGCGGCCGTGGACGCACTCTGCCACCCCAACACACCAGGCTTCTGATCCAGCAGCGCAGCAACTTTGCAAGTGTCTGCGGGCACCGGCACGGCACGCCCGCCACAGGTGCGTGAGCATGCGCCTGTCTGCAGAACTTGCAATGCTGCTGCATGCACAGATCCTGCGGCGACCCACCTGCTTGAGTGGCAGTGGCCTGCAGCGCTGCACTGGCCCGCTGTCCGCCATGCGGGGTCATGCCCAGCGCTGTCGCGTCAAGCTGCATGAGCTGCAGCTTAGTAGCAGCATCCAGCATCTCCATGGCTTGCTTGTGCTTGTTGCTTATGGCGCGGGCACGTGGGCAGCGGCCGTGGTAGCTGCGCAGCATATGGGACCAAGGCACGTCAGCCTCACGCAGATTGGAATGCACTCACGCGCTGCACGCGCTGTGGCGCAACAGGCGTGGCGCACTTTCGCCCCGCGCAACAGGCCCGTTCCCCCAAACAGGGCGCGCTACCCGCTCACAGCGCAGTGCTACACTGGCCAAGTACGGTGAGGAAGGGGCCCAAGATCAGGACGCTAGCACCTGCGGGGCGGCTGCTGGACCCTGGCGCACACTCACTGGCTCGCAGGCCACAACCCAAGCCCGGGTTCACGACGCGCGCAGCGCAAGTTCTGGCTGAATTGCACGCGTTGTCACCCACGGAAAGCGCGAATTGAGCTGGACTGCCCTGTCCTAGTCCATGAAGCAATCCCAGTGAATAGGAGCCGAAGCGGCTCGCACCTGGACAGCGCTGAGTGCACAGTGCTCCTATAAGTACGTCCAGGTGGCTCTCGGAGGGTAGCAGTCGCGGCGGGCCGCTAGCTCCTCCTCATGCTTTGCCCCAAGAGAGCGCGATCGATGGAGGTGGGACCTAGGTGGCCTGCTGGCACTCCCGTGGGCTGCTGTGCAAAGCTGCGTTTCGGGTGCGTAGTGTCAGCCAAGAACGGGTTGTTAGTGGCGCGCCAGCAGCTGGCGCTGGCACATGAAGTGTGGAGGGCTGTGCCATGGCCATGCCATATGGCACCCAGCTGCCTGCATGTTGTGACCAGGCAGTTCGACTCCCAAACATGAAACATAGCCATGTTGGCAACATGATGTGCCATGGATTGCATTAACACTGAACTGTTGCCGGTTGCGCAAGAGCTGCCTGCCAAGCAGCCTGCAGGATGAGGTCAGCTGTTGGAAGTGTGTGCTTCCCCCTTCAGGCCAATGCATTGGATCGCTAAAGCACACAGGACCCGATCACTCTGATGCACTACAACTCAGCTGCATGGTGTACTTGCTGCACCCCGCTGGGCTCAAGCTCCACAACTTGGTGCCCTGGGCACATTGACAATCTGCGCTGCCAATGCATGCGATAATGACGCATCATGCGTTGTGCATGTTAGCGCCGCACCTTGTGAGCGGAAACCAACTGATGGAACGTAGCTCAGCCCTTGCTATCCAACAAGCAACTCCCTGACTCAAATCTGCCCTGGTCTGTGGCCACAATACCAGGCTTTGCAGTATCAGCGACCGCATGATTTCATTCAAACTGGCCTGTCACTGGCCATAACAGGTCGGCGTGACAGCAATCTCCTGTATAGAGTGCATGTTGAACAGCAAAAAACAGCAACAACGAGGCGGGGTGAGCTGGTCCCAGCACGGAATTTTTGCAGCGTATATCTGTGAAGTGTGGAGCGGTCAGACCTCTTGGTAAACGCGCTAGCACCCTACGCACAAGACGCTGGCATGGCAGCTGAGGAGCGGCAACAACCGGGTGTTGGCACCGTTTTGTGGGAGCAGAGGCGGTCGTTTCTCTGCTTTGGCTGGTAGGAGTGACTGCCTGATGTTGTGGAACCAGGAGCATGTACGTCAGGGGCAGTCTGTTGAAGCATGCATGCTTTTCCCAGGCACCAGCCTGTTGTAAGCCCCCGCTGGATTGACACACATGGACAGTCAGTGGTGGAGTCAGATAGTCGTCCAAAAACGCGCGCCTACAGGAAGGCCCTCAAGGGCAAGGCCCTCGCGGGCAAGGCAAGTGAGCAGGCAGGGTGCAGGTGTTGCGGTTGAGAGCTCCTTTCTGTGGAGGGGTGAAGCGAGTTGACCATTGCCTCGCTGCTCTGATGCAGGCGTGGGATTGGAACATTGTAATTGATGAACACACCGATGAGCAAGGCTGGACTTACGGAGGCTGTGGCTTCGCAGAGCTGTTTCAGCACCGCATGTCTCTGCGCAGGTACTAGCAGAAAATCTGCTCAAGCTCGCCAACTCATGGCACGCAAGTGCAGCTCATTCTGCAGCACGTAACTGGTGTGCTGTCTGCTATGCTCCCTCACCTCGACCAACAGCCGCCCAGGTGCCCTTGACGTGGTCAAGCGCCGCAAGTGGGTGCATCGGAGCCAGGTGCCGCAGCTGCAAAGATCCGCAACGGTGAGTGCCTCCACTGCCCCAAGGTGCCATCTGGGTTGCTCGCTTGAAGGTGCTTCAGAATCCTCCTGCCTTGCCCCATGTGCGATGGATGCAGAGAGGCAGCTTTAAGGCCATGGACCCCAAGCAAATCCACGATCAGAGGATAGCAGCTCAGAAGGACCTGAAAGAGGTGAGCTACAAAGACGCCGACTGGGTGATCATGTTGAGGAACAATCTTCCTGGTCCTTCACATAGCCCAGAGCAGAGGGCACATGCTTATCATGAGCTGCACCTCACCTGACCGCAGGCAAAGGCGGCAATTTGGGAACTGATTGACGAGCTCGATTCCTCAATCCATATCAAAGACCTGTATATGTCGCTGCTGGACCCAGTTGCCCTGAATCGAGTCGCAAACAAGCACATCCAGGTGCGCTGACGTTTCTTTGCATTTTTGCGTCTCCTGGTCGAAGCACGGACATCGCAGCTGCTTGGCTTGGCAGCAGGTAAATTAGCTGCTTTCAGCTTACCTGCCATGGATGCTTTCCAGTCTCCGTCAACCGCACACTCGCCATGCTACCTTGTACTCTCACCGTTGTCTGCAGGACATGAAGGACTTGAAGCAGAAGGCCCTGTCGAGGCCGCCAGTGATGCTGCTGCCTGAAGAGCAGTGGCTGCCACATGGCCCTGTAGATCCTGCCCTGGCGCTTTGCGCGGCCGTCCCAGCCGCAACTGCCTTCCAGGCAGCCGCAGCACCACGTCCTGGTCAGGAGGAACGTAACCCTCTGGAAGAGCTGTGAGTTGCCAGGATTGGGTGCTGCTGCCAGTATTGCTGCCATGCACAGCGCTGGGTGGAGGGCCAGGTGACGGTTACGGCAGCTCTTCACGCATTTGCAAGGCGCCATCCTCACGGCAGCAAGCATGAGTGTTACAAGATAGGTCGCCGCCAAGGCACTTGTGAGAATGACGAAGAATCCCGCTGCACCTGGTGGGTGCTGTATGCAGGGCGCATAGCTTTGTTGAGGGCACACAGGAGCTGCTTGATCTGGCGCAGAGGGCTGGGTCAGAAGTGGGCAAGCACGCAGGTAAGGAGTGCAAGCGAAGCAGGGCAGCAAGGCAGCCGCAATGTTGTCGGGGGGCTGACGCGCTGCCCTTGCTGCATCCTGTGCTGCAGCAACGGTGATGCAGGGCGCACGCAAGCTGCTGCACGCAAGCTCCTTGGTGCGGCGCATGAGGGAGCACAAGCGCTCGGGTTCAAAGCCCAGCGGGCTAGGATCCGTGCTGTCAGACCCCATACCCTCGGAGCAGCAGTGGCAGCAGGCAGGCATGTCGGAGGCCAGCAGCCTACCCTTGCCAAGCGCTGCGAACAGCTTGTTCGGCAGTCCTGGACCAAGCATGGCGCCACCCAGCGGTGCAGTCGGCACCTCGCCTGCCACCCCCAGACAGCCAACTGCACCCCAAGCGAGTGCCTTGGCCTCCCAGACCCCTCCAGCGTCAGTGACGTCCCTTGCAAAGGCCCAACCGGCCGGTCACAGCCCTGCTGTAGCGTCCATTCCCCCGTCTGTCATCAGCACCGCGGCCGCATCAACGGGTGCTGCTGACAGACAGCATCTAGAGCTGCTAGCAGCTGGCTGCGCAGCTGCTGAACGCAGCGGAGCAGCCAGGCAAGGAGGAGATGGGATTGGTGCTCGACAGGCGCCCGGCGTAGGGAACAGCGAAAGGGCAGCTGATGTCGAACAAGTACGTGCAGCGGCAGCATCAGGTCGCTCAGTGGCACAGCCAGCCGTTCGCCATCAGCTGCTCAACTCGGCAACCATGATGCGCCGGCCGCATGAGTACCTCGGGGGTGGCCTAGCCGGGCTGTTCCGAAGGCCGGCGCAGTCAACGCAGGCCGCTCTCGACCTGGCGCTGTCGCTACCAGAGCTGCGCTGTGCTTACGGCCATGCGCTGAGCACCTACGGCGACCTGGAGGTGTATGTCAGTGAGTTTGTTTGCACCTGCCAGCCTGAGCATCTGGTTACAGGTCTGTAGCCACACAGCCGCATTGCAGGCTGAACAGCAGGTGACTCACTTACCGGGTCACCCTGCTTGGCTGTGCAGATGGTGCGCCTGCCCAGACGTTCACCGGCGCAGTCACCAAGTACACTGGCGTGCCAGCTGAGGATGTCCTGATGGCTGTGTGGAAGAGCAAGGTGTTCAAACCTGGGCACTACGTTGCTATAGACCGGGGAATGAACAAGATCATCGTGGCAATCAGGTGCGTGTGGCAGTGTCAACAGCGCTGCTTGTTCTCATGACCACTGGCTGTGCGCAAGGGTAGCAAATCTATGGCAGGTGCGTGTGTCTGCTGCTTGTCGGCACATGGAAGTCCTGTTTTGGCCATGGCAATCGGCACGAACAACAGCTGGCTGTGACGCACGTGTTGTGCCTGACTCGCATCAATCCTCCGCCAACAGGGGCACCTTTGAGAGTGCAGACGCCATCAGCGATCTGGTGGCGCGGCCTGTCTTCCACTCCTTCTCATCTTTTTTCAAGGGCCAGGTGCACGATGGCATGCTCAAGGCTGCCCTGTACGTTGTTGGGTCCATATGGCAGAGCCTGAACCAGGCGCTGCTGCTGGCACCCAACATGCCAGTGCTCGTCACAGGTGGGGACAAGGCAGGGCCAGTCAGCAACAGGTTGCGCTTCAACACAATCACAGGCCAAAGCATGGGGAGTGGAAAGGAAAGCCAGCCTTGCAGGAAAAATCAAGTCTTGTGAAGCGCTCAGTCTGACGAGTGGACTTTTGTAATTGTTTGCTGCTGACTGTTGCTACTTAAAGGGCACTCGATGGGAGGTGGCCTAGCTGGCCTGGTGGCCGTGATGCTGCGCTGCCACCAGCAGCTTCCTGCAGAGGCACGGCATCAAGTGCGGGCCGTATGCTTCGCCCCGGCAGCGGTGATGGATGTGCAGCTCACCACCATGTGCAGAAGTTTCGTTGCCAGCGTCATCTGGGTGAGTGATGCAGCAGCCTTTTCTGAACTTGCGTGTCAGGTTGGGGGGCCATCTCTCTGTATCACCACCTGCCACGAGTCAGCCAGCCAGATCAAACGTCGTTGAGCACATGGTTATGCTCAGTAACCGTGCCCTCTTGTGTGTGCCAACGCTGTCATGGCCTGTTGCTTGTGCAGGACTGCGACGTGGTGCCCCGCTTCAGCATCCACACCTTTGCCAGGTTTGTGCAAGAGGTGGCGAAGGCAAGCCCCTTGAATCATGCACGCAAGCAGCTGAAGCGTGCCTGGCGCACGCTGGCCTGCTCATTACCACCCTCGCAGCAGCCCCCGCAGCACAAGCAGAGCGTACATGCTGATACTGTGGCACCTGTAGCCGCTGCAGTGGAGGCACCAGTGGCAGGGCAGGAGGCAGCGCAGGATGTGCAGCGGAACGGGGTGCAGCAGACTCTACAGCCAGCGCAGCAGGGGCAGCAGCAGGAGCAGGAGCAGCAAGGAGCAGAGCCCGTGGCAGCAGCCGTCGGACAGTTGCCACTGATGCAGGAGCAGAATGAGCAGTACCCAACATCAGGATCGCGCAAGGAGGGTGGCCAGCAGCTGGAGGTAGATAAGCAGCAGGAAGTGCATGGGAGCAGAGGACCGAGCCGGAAGCAGCAAGGGCAGTCCTCAGACCAGGAGCCGGCGGATGCCAGTTGCATTGCAGCTGTCGCAGAGCCTCGGGCAACGTCAGGCCAGGAGCAGGCAAAAGCAGGTCCCTGGCAAGGTCATGCTGGTGCGCACAACAAGAAGGCACTGACGGAGCTGTATCCGCCTGGAGTGCTGCTTTGGATCATCCCCGACGCGGACCACCCGTTCAGGTGAGCACAGCATGGACGCACGGATGCCTGTTGCTGACCTGGTTGGCCGCTCAAATACGCAACACGCCAAGCTTTGCACTTTACCACCACTCGGCAGCATTTCTGTGCTCCAGAACACAAAGGCATCCTTCAATGTGCTTAAGCTGCACAACACTCAGTGTGCTGTCTGCCTGTCTGCAGTCTGAGCAGCAGCCCGAGTGGCGGCCTGTCCCACCAGAACACCGGACAGCAGTCTCGCCGCGAACATGAGGCGGAGGAGGATCACGCCATGCAGCCTGCATCCGATGATGGGGGTCCCAGCTTTGTTGGCATGCTCATGTCAGAGCTGGACAGCGGTCAGAGCAAGGTGTCTGTGCCAGTTCCTGCTGCTGAAGCGTCAAGCACGCAACCTGGTGGGTGGGGGTCAGCCATAGCACAAACAAAGCCGTACATGCAGCGGCTGTGCAGGTCACCTTAAAGCTCAAGCATGTTTGTTGTCTTTCTTCCATGCAGAGGCCTCGTGCATGTGCTTCGGGTGCAGTGCTGCCGCCGGTGCCAATGTTCAGAAGCCGTCAACAAGAAAGTGAGTATGCTGCTTTTTGCTGAGAGTTCAACAAGCAACGCATGCTAAAGCACACGACCAGGGCTAGGGGTGTAGTTCCGAGGAATGTTTTGACCCTTAGATGCGATTCGAGCAGCCAAAGTGCAGTGCTGGCTGGGTGTTGTGCGCTGTGTCCTGAGATTGGTGTTGTCATCTGGCATTGCATTGTTCTGTGCTGGAGGCCCAAACCAAGTCTGGAAATACGCCATGTGGAGCCCAAGGCCTTCAGCGAGGTGCTGCTGTTTAAGAAAGCGCTGGTAAGCACAGTGCTGGCTTCTAGTGCCTTCTTGGCGCTATCACTCGCGCGCCAAAGCTGCCTTAGAGCTTGATATCATCATGCAAATGTGCCTGTGGGTGCACCATCGACTGCAAATCTTGCGATGCTGTACAAACCTTGCTCCAAAGTTGCACCCGAACTTGGTACCTCTGCGTTCCTAGGTGGACCACCTGCCACTAGAGTACCTAGATGCCATGAGGACGCTGGCTAGACAACAGCAGCTGATCATTGAGCAGCAAATGTTTAACGAGCCTTCGGTCCGCAGCGCAGTGCCTGGCGTGCGCACCACCATACCATTGCAGGGAGCTGCAGATAAAGCATCTGCGCTAAGGAGGCAGATACTGCCGCAATTTTCAAGCAGTGTGCGATGGTGATGATTGTGCCCTGCAACTTGTGACACAACCCAATGCTCTCCTCAACATCCCAGTGCATCCAATTCATCGGTTTGCCAATGAATGTGTGCATGTGTACACAATGATAGGGTAGGCTAGAAATATGTACTTGTTGCGCAGGCTGCTGCGCAGTTCAATTGATATGTATACCTGTAGCACACTGACACGTTTCCAAACTTTACATCAACCATGCAACCTCATCACCTGACCAATCACTAAAAGAAGGCTACTGAGAAAACAACCACAACATGAAAATGAAAAGTGTCATACAGTCACAAGGGGTAAAGTACAACCTCAGTGCATTTATGCGGAGGGGGTGAACTTGGTGGCGGCTGCGAACGCGTTGTTGGTGCCAGGGTCAGCCAGGTGGTCAATCAGGTTCTGGACCGGGCCCTTGCCGGTGACGATGGCCTGCACGAAAAAGCCAAAGCAAGAGAACATGGCGAGGCGGCCGTTCTTGATCTCCTTGACCTTCAGCTCAGCAAAGGTGTCGGGGTCGTCAGCCAGGCCCAGGGGGTCGAAGGACTCGCCGGGGTACAGGGGGTCCAGGCCCTCGCCAGCAGGGCCGCCGTTTACGCGGTAGCCCTCAATCAGACCCATCAGGACAACCTGGGGGGCAGGCAGTAGGGAAGGAGAGAGTGAGGACAAGCGCACAAATGTCACCTGCGTACGCGGTTGGTGTGCACACATTCCAGGGGCAGACGGTGTGTATAATCTCAGCTGTTTGTAGGCAGGCATGAAAGCCCGTGCACTGCTGTCCGACCCATGCTGCGCATTCTCACCTGCACAGCCAGGGTGGCCACGATGTTCTGAGCGTGGATCAGGGCAGGGGAACCCAGGTAGTCCAGGCCGCCCTCAGAGAAGATCTGGGCGCCAGCCTTGAACCACACAGGCTCGCCGAACTTGACGCCAGCGTAGGTGGACAGCAGCTCAGGGGTGAGGATGCCCAGGGCACCCAGCAGGGCCCAGCGAGCGTGGATCAGCTCAAGCTCGCGGTACTTGCGGAAAGTCTCGGGGTCAGCGGACAGACCAGCAGTGTCCCAGCCGTAGTCACCGGGAAACTCGCCAGTCAGGTAGGCAGGGGTGTTGTTGGAGAAGGGGCCTGAGAGGGCAGGGCATATGCATGGCACAGGTCAGGTTTCACCATGATTGCTTGATTCTGTTCTTGAATCATGGAATGTCATGTGGCAAGGGAGGTGCGACGGTGCGCTGCACCGGTTGAGGTCGACGAGCGAATCTGTTCAGACCTGTGAGGACTTGCGTGAGCTATAGCGCTGTTCAGACCTCTGGCGCCTGCGCTGCTGTGTGCCAGAGCGGGTAGCTGTTGGCGGGCTGCTGCTGAGAGTTGCTGCTGCTAAGGCTCCGCCCCCGGTACACCCACAGGCCAAGGCGCGCACCCATCTCTGCTCAGGCCCAAAACAGCCGTCCCAAACTTACCCAGCCACTTGGCGCGGTCGGGGCCGTACCTGGAGCGTGAGATGCGCCATGTCAGTGGTGATCAGAAACTGCACCACGCGCCCGCTTGCTCGTGCGCACGCATGCGTGTTAAGCGCATGCTGCCGCCCAGTATCTCACCACTCGGCGCCCTTCGAAGGAGCGGCAACGGCCTTCTTCGCCGTGCCGGCCTTCTTGGCCTGGCAGCTGACGGACAGGGCGCGGCGGGAGGCGAGGGAGAATGCCATTGCAGTTTGGTATACAACATAGGTCGCAGGCGCGCGAATATATTGCCTCCGTTTGCAAAAGATCTCCCAAACCCTGCCCCAGGCCAGGTCATCACGATCGTGGGGCGCAGTGCAGAAGGAGATGAAGATGACGGGGATTGTCAGATGGGCTGCGCTTGGCTGTACGATGCAGAGCCAGCGCGTGGTTGCATGAGGACCAATCGCCTTTCCGTAACTCCCACGATTGCTGATCGCTTCTCCACAGCATGTCACAGCACTGGGCAGTGCCTAGTGGGCACGTGCTGGCGACGCTTGCTGGAGCTTTCTGCCCTGAGTCACACGCTGCTGCAAATGAAATGGTAGTGGTGCACAGCCTGCCCTGGTTGTTACATCATGGTCTTAAAACTGGACATGTGGCATGGGACGCCCTCTCATACAAACGGTCACAATCTTAGTCTCAACATGCTAGACCAGGTCCAGGGATGCGGCTGTTGACCTGGTTCTAATGGCACATAGTAGCATGCTGGCCGCTGCCGCAAAACGCAGAGCCTTTTCAATGACCTGGCATGGGAGTTGCAGCGCCGCTGGCGCTGCACCAGCGACAAAGATGCAGAAACTTACATTTGTGTTAAACACAGGTAAACACAGGTAACACACAAGCGTGGCCAGGCTGACCCACCCAAAAACTGTGCAGCAGGCACGCGTTGGCCGCGACCATGAACGCCCTGGGACTGGGGGGCTACGGCAGTGAGGATGAGGAAATGCAAGAGGAGGGGCAGCGGCAGCAGCGGCTGATAAGCGCGTCAGGTACTGGCTGCCGTGTGGCGCGCATGCATCACACCTGCGCAACATGCTCATGTCACGGCACATGGCGCGCATGCGCAGGCTCGGACGACGATGAAAACCGTGACCAGCGCAGCAGCGACGCTGGAGCAGGTCCCGAGCAGGCGGCAGCAGCACGGCAACAAACCCCAGAGGTTGCAGGTGTCAGCGGAACGAGTCTGCCAGGTGAGGCTGCAGGCATAGCTATCATGCGCTGCTGGCACCATGCAAAGGCGCCCTAGCTGACGATGGCCTCCTGCGCCTTACTTGCACCAAGCAGACGTCAGTGGCGGGCAAGGTCAGGATGGCATGTCACCAGCAGGAGCTGCATTGCAACCGGATCTACTCAGGACGTTGCCAGACGAGCTTCGAAACCCGCCGCCAGGAGAACCTCCACCAGACGTAGTGGTGAGGGTCGCAGGGTGACAGCTTGTACAAGTCGACAGTCTGATCCTTGTTGTTGGTGCAAATGCATTGTCACGTTCTGTGCAACTCATGTTCCGTGTGGCCGCTTCAATGCCGACAGGCCAAATGCTTGAAGATGGTGGCTCTCAAGAGAGATGAAAGGCGGGTGTTCAACGACTCGCTGCGCAGTCACAAAGGTTACCGCAACCCCGACCTACTCACCAAGCTGGTGGAGCACTGGGGTGTGGACCAGTATGGCAGCGCGTTTGATCAGGCAGTCTTTGACCCCAACGGCTTGCCCGAGGAGGACAAGATAGGTGAGCACCGGTCTGCAGGGTGCCGTGCGAGTCCTAGCGATATGATTGAGAAGGCAGGATCAAGCTGACGCATCACTAACGATGTCACCATGACTTTGCACTGCATTGCCCTGTTCTGCTCTGCCCTGTCCTGCACTGCAGGTGCATTGATGCAGCAGTGGGAGCGTGAGCAGGACCGCCGGCGAGTGGCACGGGAGAATGTGCGGCCGGAGCAGCTGCGTGCCGGCGCGGCCATTGAGTTTCAGCGGGGCCAAGGCGCGCTGGGTGCACTGCCTGTCGCAGCATCTGGCAGCACCATCGACCTGAGGCACAATAGCCTGGTCAACACGGCAATGTTGAGGCAACAGGCGGCACTGCAGGCGGCGCTTGCAGTCAACATGCAGGCCGTCAAGCGCTCCAAGTGGGATGCAGGTGCAAAGTGAGGCGGAGGCAGCCTGCGCTAGTCCTGCACTTGTGTTGCTACCTGACGGAGGAACATTTACATTGTTTCACTGCTCGAAAAGACTTGAGCAGCAATCACATTCATCTTTCACATTATCATGCTACTTGAACACATGGATCGCTTGTTGCTGTTCCAGCACGTCAAAGAGTGTTTGAACAGTGCAATGTCATCAGTATTGGGCCGGGTAGTGGGCTGGAGCAACAGCATTTCCTTTGACAGGAGGGGGTGGCAATGCTTGGGGCAGGGGCGCACGCGGGTCCTGTCCCACAGCCTCCATCAGCAGTGGTGGTGCCCACTTGGGGTCGCCTCCGTGCATGTCGCAGTCTTCGCAGAAGGCCAAGAGGACAGTATCTATAGCCATCTCGTAAACGGAGAAGAAGATTTCTGCGACGATGAAGCCTATGATGATGCTCAGGGCCACTGGGAACACAGGGCTGGAGAGGTTTGTGTTGGGGTACTTGTTGGGGTCAGAGTAGTACTGCAGGTCAGCCAAGGCGAAGGCAATGAGGCCGCAGGATCCTGCCACCATCACCTTGCCAAAGAAAATGACCATGTCGCCCACAAAGTTGACTGCCAGCAGGCGCAGCGCGTTTGAAATGATGAGCTTGATTGCGGACATGGCGGAGATGCAATAGTTTGTGCCCCTGCACACAGGAAAGAAGCGTGCACAAGGTCAGCATGTGCACGCCACAACAGTGCACGACTGACAGGCGAGGCTATTGCACATGGCTCATGCTATTGCACTTACTTGAGCCCAATCAAAATGTAGGCATTCCTGTTGATGAAGGCCACAATCTTCTCCAGGCACCACATCATGCACTTTATGCAGCACATGGCCCACTCCGCACACTTGTTGGCGGCCTGAAGGTCACGCGTCTTGCGATCCAGGTAGTCCAGCAGGAACCTGTGGCAGGCGTTGTATGAGTGGACAGCAGGCACGCGCACAAGCACTCATGGAATGGCAGATGGAAAGCCTTGCGCCGCAATCTGCTACACATGCCTGCAACGCCACAGCAAGCCACTTTGCCCCTTGCCGCACTAGGGGATGGCAGTGCATTGCTCAAAACCTCACCTGATGAACTGAATGACGGCAATGATAAATGCTCCGAATGCGATGGAGCCCATGTGGAACAGGAAGGTGTTCTTAAGGGCAGTGAGCACGGGCAGTGCAGGCATCTGTGACCTTTCGCCACCAGCCCAGTAGAACGTGCCAATGGCACCTGCAACCGTGACGCAGGAGATGCCCACGATGACCTGGTTGGTCCACAGCAGGCCAAAGAAGTGGTAGATGAAGGCATAGCGGATTTGGTCGTTCCATTTGTAGCTGAGGTAGCAGTTTGCATCAGCTGCGCACGCCGCCTGCAAGGCATCTCTGCATGGCATCCAAGGGGGAAAAGGAAGTGTTTCCTGGGGTAAGAATGCGTCTGGGGCTGCACTTGATCTCCTTGAATTTCAGTGTTTGTGTGCTGCGAGGGTGCAGTCAGCACTCACCCTGTGAAGTTGCTATAGCAGCCAGCTGTGCTTGTGCTGGTGATGCTGTATGAGGCGCTGTAGTTACCCAATGTTGACACGCTGAAAAGCTCGTGCGATGACTGGACGCGGCACGTAGCAGCCAGGTCGCCTGCTGTATACAGCATGGCAGTTACTGCTGCCCAGTACACAACAAGGGCGACTTCCAACACAAAAGGCAGCAGAGGGAAAAGTAGGATGGATGGCATTGCGCCAATTGCCTGACTGGCCACCTGTACATGGCAATGGCATGCAAAGCGACGGTAGGGATGTTTGTCAGCGGAAAATTGCAATGCAGAAGCTTCTGCGGCTGGCTGCTAGTGCTGGTCTTGCTTCAGCACGCACCTTGATGCAAGCGATTGCAATCCTGATGCGTGAGATCATGAGCAGTGTCAGCAGCAGCACAACGCCAGCCACAACTGCAGCAGCGATGGCGATCCACTTCCAGGTGCTGCGCTCCACCACTGTTGGGTCGCCGAAGGACCCAACGGAATCATGGACGCTCTGCGGCCACAGTGAGTGCAGCAAAAGCAAGGCACTTGTTGGTTGCAACCCATGCATCAGGCAATCATAATCAGACAAGCATATGCGTTGCCCCGGTAAGAGGGGCCTCACCTGAGCCCAAGCGCTGTTGCCAAGCAGTCCTGCCATGCTGAAGCAATAGATAGTGAGGCCAATGAGCACTACGTTGACGAGCAGGATGGTAACCCACACCATGACACCAGCCAGATAGCGCATCAGAAACATCCACACCTGCGTGCACAAACTTGCATCCAGTTTAGGCGATTGACGTTCTGCAGCCCACTGTCGAAGTGCAGCAGCCACTGGACATGCGTCTCACAGCTTTTGCTTAGCTGCAGCAAGTGATTAGCTCCAGCGTTACCAATATCCGTCATGCACTTGCTACAGCATCTTACCAAGCACAGCACCATGCTGGCTGCCAGGCCAGCGATGATGAGGATGGCGATGCCCTTTGAGATGTCGCCCACATAGCGTGTGAAGCGCTGCTCAAGGCTGGACAGGTTGTCCTGCAATGCAGGAAGGTGCCGTTCAGCAAACATCAGTAGCCGTTGGAACAAAGTACGCGACTCAAGGGCTGGTAATGAAGGGGGCACAGTGCCTGTCCTGATCGCACCTTGAAGCTTTGCGCCGCCGAGGATGGCACAATCCTTCCTGCCATGTCCGTTACGCTGGACGTGAAGTTGTCAGTGAACTTGGGGACGCATCTGGGAAAAGAAGATCACCAGGGCTGCAAGGTCAGCTGATGCCATACACACACGGCAGCACTAGCTGTTGCCATGTGCTCGGAGTGATTTGCGCGCTCGGCACTCACCTGAAAAGGTATTCGGTGGTTGGCACCCAGACAGGGTAGCAAGGGCCCTTGCCTGGCAGCTGGCTGGTGAGCTGATAGTAGAGGCCAGAAATCGATCCTGTGCTGGTGATGTTATTGGCCGCAATCCAATCCCTGATGCCAGGAATGTTCAGCCCAGTGATGTACTGCAACAGAAGGGCAGCAGCAGTAAGGGTAAGCGCACTGTCTCGCCTTGCCACCATGGGCCCATCCATGCGTCTGAAACCGTACGTTGATGAATGCCGCAGCACCAGCGTCGCTGATTGACGACAGCTGGCGCAGGTTTCCAAAGTAAGCTGTGTCCGTGTTTGCAACGCCGGGGAGCTGGCCGAACAAGTTGTCTTGTGCAAAGATGTAGTAGGGGCAGCTGCAGTGCACATCAAATTTCACAGGTCAGCATGTTGTGTCCCGTCCCTGCTTTGCTGCATGGTTGCACAGCTGCGCACCTGAATGCCGCGCTGTCTGTGCATGGAAACACCCCCAGAGGACATGTTGCAGCGCCAGGACAGCTGTCCACGCAGACGGTCTTTGCAAAGGCTATGCCATCCACAGACAACAAGTCCAGAGGGTTCAGGTAGTACAAGTTTTTGCGTGAGGTCAGGTCAAACGTTGTGCCCAGGTACACGCTGCGTGAGCCGCAGGTCATGCCCTGGGTGTCCACTCCATACACCAGACGATTGATGTCCCCAGACTTGTAAGCCATGCCACAAACGACGAACATTCCTGTTGCGACAGGCAGCGATTCAGCCAATTGCATGCATGCGCGTCCAGTCAGACACCCTGCACTGCACCAGACCTTCCCACCTGCCCAGAAGGCAACGAATATGATGAGCGGAAGAATGTCGCGACATTTACGATGCACGACCACTCCCTGTCCTCAACAGCGCGCAACAGGCACAGGGGGTTAAGCGACACACCGCGGTAGCTACAGTCGCGTTCGCTGTGGGACTTGCCTTCGGCGTCTCCTCTATGTCACCATGGCAGCAGCCGCAGGCCATCTTCCTGTTCTTGATGAGCAAAAATTATTGTCGACGTCTTCTCGCTCGTGGGCAGTCGGCGTTCCCGTGCGAGCATAGACACGCTGTAAAAGCAGGATGGAAGTGCAGTGTTGCAGCAACCCGGGTTCACGCGCCCTCGCGGACCTGCTGTTGTGCTTCGAGCCACACTACTGTTGCACTTTTGGGCTTGTTGCAAGATTGACCGCGTAAGACACGCCAACGGGGCCAACATGCAGAAGCCTTGAACCCCTGTGACTCGGAGGGCTCAACTTAATACGACCACAACCTGCTGTGACAAACGAACACTCAATGGAAGCAATTCATGCACGCCATTAGGTAACGTCCCCCATTTGCTCTGAAACCCTATTGCTCATAAGCACGCTCAACCCCTGCCAAGCAGGATGTCTGGGTTTGCACGTTGCCTGCGTCCGCCACCCTTTCCAGCCTGCAGACGGCAACACAAAGAACGCAACAGGACGTGAGCTGCTCAACTTGCAAGCGGACCACAAGGTCAACGAATGCGTGTCAATACGACTCAACAAATTCCCAGGCCATGACACTGATGTGTTTGTTGCATGAAGTCCCCTGCCCCCCATCTTGCTGTGACATGCTACCATAAGCACACCTTACGAGCTGGCTTGGATGTGGAGCCCTGTGTGCTATCGAGTTCGTCCAAACCCTGCTCGCAAAGGAAAGGAGGCAGGCAGCAGGCACAACACAATTGAACCCAGATTTGCGCAGTCAGCGGTATCCAGTGGCGATTTGCTTTGCAACACCCACCCCGTTCAGTGCAGCACCAGCCAGCGCAGCTGCAGCGGTCACAGCAGCAACGCTGACCACAGTGCCCACAGCTGCAGCGGCACGCTTGAAGAAGCCCCGGCGAGGAGGTGCGGCCTCCGTGCGGTCTGCGGCACATCAACCCCCATCGTACATGGCGCTGTCAGTAGATATGTTTCTGCTCTGAGTCAAGCAGGTGATGGTACATGCAGAGCTGCTGCTGTGGGTCAAAAGCTCCGTCGCCACCATCCAGATAGCAATGCAGTTGCCCCACTTCACTCAGCAGGCAGGACTCACTGTAGGATTCATATTCATCATCGATTTCGACCCTGATGGTGCTGCAGTGGCCAGTCCTGACCAGCCCTGCAGGAGCTCCTGCCAGGCCAAGGTCCTGCATCGCTGGCAGCGCTGCCGCAACTGAGGCAGGTAGGTCCTGCTGCACATGCTGCGCCTGCTGAGGGGCAGACTGGAACAGCGGGTTCCAGGCCACAGGCACATTCTGGATAGGGCTGCCAGAGTTGCGATGAGCCTCCCTGTACTGTGCTGGCACTGGGTACAGTGGGACCTGGATGCCTGAAGCAGGGCCCACTTCCTGCGCGGTGCGCTCCACGCCTGGGCTCTTGCTGGGCTCCTGGAACAGCTGCGCCGGACCGCGCCAGTCAGGGTCTGGGGACTGAGCAACAGCCGTCGGCACCTCGGCCGTCTTCCTGCGGCCCACAGTGGTGGGCTGAGCATGCCTCTCAGACTGCTGCTGCTGCCGCCAGGGAGCCTGCCGCACAGAGGCTGCCAGCGCGTGCGGCCTCGCAGCAGGCGGCGCATTGACGGTCAGAGCTGCGACTGCTGGCAGCACCGGGCGCTGATGCCACTGCTGCAGCGATTGACGCGCCATGGGAGGTGGCTGGTAGTCATCTGTGTGCAGCCACTCGTGGTCAAAGTCAAACGGTGGTAGCCTGGCAGCTAGCACCGTTGCTGGCTGCAAGCTGCTGTTGGTCATGGGCACCTTACCCATGCTCTGCGCAAGAGTGATGTAGCCCAGGGCATCGCCACCTTGAAGTTCATCAGCGTCCGCACGCCTGAATGGGTGCAAGTGTGGTGAAGAGGCACGTGTCATGGAAACAGTGGGCGACAGGTGATGACCTGTTGGACTCATGCCATGCGATGGTGACGCACAAGCAAACCGCTGAGTGAGTCAGAATTGTTCTGCTGATATAAATGTTGCACACAAAACAAGGGTCCCACCTTGACTGTTCAGCCGGAACTGCTGGCACCTCTGGAGATACAGAGGCTGCGATGGTGGGCGATGAGGCAGCGTCGGCTGCAGCAGCCTCGGTCTCGAGGTCTTCAACCTCAGGCTGGCGTGCTTGGTCAGCTGGCATCGCCTCTGCAGCACTAGCTGATGGGCCTGATGCCTCAACGGTGGCGCTTGCTTCTGCACAAGCATGCGGACAGCGGTATATCATTGGGTGCTTGCAATGTGCAGAAGCACGTTGATGCAGATTCACCAGCATGCAGTAGCACCAGCGCTTACCAGACATGGCAGTTGGTGAGCCCAGCCGCAGGTCATCAGTGCTCAGCGACAGGCTAACAAGACCCCTGCAGGACACCACGCCAGGAAGCAGGCAGACAAGGGCACTTCAGTCGTCAGGTGCACAACAAATAATGAAACTTTGAGGCTGACGCTCAGCAACCACCTTAGCATCTGCTGATTTACCATACGCGTCCCTCACCTGGGGTCACAAGCGAAGCTGACATCTACCGCCAGCTCCGGCTGCGCGATTGACAAAGCATGCGCAACGGACGGCCGGTCAAGACAGCAAGCATGACCTCTCAAGCCTTCCTGCTCTGCAACCTACATGCAAAGCTGCAAACCAAGCGCATCAGGCACCTCAGCTGACTGCTGCTGATGACAAGCATGCATACCTGAGGCCTGACGGCATCCTTGGCTGCTGCCCAGGAGCTTGCAGGGCGTGGACTGATGACAGCAGGTTGAGGAACCAGTATGCTGTCCTGTTCCGCATTGCCATCCAGCAACCACAGGAATACAACGTCAGTGACGTGTGTCTGGCACAAACAACGTGCATCTTCTCTCAGGGGCCCAAAACAGGACCTGCCAGCGGCGCACCTTGCTGGCGAAAGGAGTACCCAGTGCCACTGCAAGGTGCTCGGGCATGGCGGGCGCTCCTGCTGCTGCCGCTGTCTCAGGTGCCTGCTCACAGCCGGCGGTGTAGGAATGTGTGTCAGCATGCCCTTCGTGATGGGTAAGTGGTACACAGCAGATGTGGTGCTGCGCACTTGTGCAGCCACATGCTTCACACCTTCAAGTCTGCTGGGGCAGCTGTAACAGGCGCGTCCGGCACCCGCTTCTTTTCCTGGCACTGTGCAGGCTCAGCGGTGACCGAGGTCATTTTGTCACTGCCTTGCCTGGGCAGTGTGTCCTGTTGCTCAGGGTGCGCTGCAGCGGGGAACTCCTCGGTCTGGCAGTGCAGACGCAGACACAGGAAGAACAGTAAGCATGGCATGCAATTAAACCTTGCGTTGGATTGAGCCCAGCTCTTGGCCCCGCACACCTTGAGAGCAGTGACTTCCTTGGACTCCTCAGCCGTGCCGTCTGGCTGTGTGCTGACATACCCGATGCTGCCAACAGTTGGCGGGCCGGGAGAGGCGATGCAAGCCATGCTCTTCGCTGCGGTCCGCACCTCGTCATGGACCAGCTGCACCTCAGAGGAGCTGTCATGGACAGCTGGCGCCGACGCCGACTGCTGGGTGTCCAGCTTTGTGTGCAGTGGCTTGGCATCTGCAGATCCAGTTGCTGCCTCTTGCTTGAATGCTGCAGCAGCACCTCCCAACTTCAGGGGGGGAACGACGGGTGCTGCGCGGGTGGATGCCGAGCTCTGCTTTGCTGCCATTGTCTTGAATTCAGGCCGAGGGCTGATGGGTGTGAATCCAGACGCTTGGTCCAGCGCAGCAGCTGCCTCACTGCTGCCATCAGTCAGAGATGCCACGAGCACCGGCGCAGGGCCCGGAGAACTCGGTTGTTCGGCTGGCAGCTGCACAGCACCTGCAGCCGCCCTGAACGGTGCAGCAGCGGCATCAGGCCCGACCACAACGTGCTGCGCTGGCTCTACGGACACTGGGGCAGCGCTGGCCGGAACTGGGGGGAACTGCTCAGCAGCAGCTCCCTCGGCAGCCTGGAAAATGGTGCTGTGCGCTGGCACTGCCTCAACCGCTGACTTGCTCCCACTGAAGCTCTGCACTGCTGCAGGTGCTGCGACAGGCTTCGCCCATGGTGGCCTCAGCGCAGGGGCAGGCACAGGCTGGGACGCTGGCTCAGAAGCAACCAGGTGGGCCTTGGCCACAGCGCCAAACTTGTCCGCAGCGTTGGCAACCCCTGGCTTGACCTCTGGTGCTGGAGCTGCCTCAGGAACTGCCTTGGAAGCTGGCACTGAGGATGACTGACAGACAGCTGCAGATTCAGAAGATTGTCCAGCCTCTGTGGCTGGGCCAGCAGACGGTGTGGAGACATCTGTCGCAGCTGCCACCGCTGGTGCTGGAACCTCAGTGCCTGAAACCTCGCGGGCAGCAACAGGTGCTGCGGTGCTGCTGGCCTGTGAGGTTGCAGCTGCGGCAGCCAGGCCGGGCTGTGCAGGCGCTGCATCTAAGGCTGTGGCAGGCTGGTCGCTGGGAGCCTTGGGAAGACCAGCCTTCATGCTGGCCACAGGCTTGAGCGTCTGTAAAAAGGGAGCAGCAGAAGCAGCAGCAGCAAGACCACATGCTTCAGCAGTGTCATGCCAGACAACGCTTTTGCACAGCTATCCCAGCCGTCTTGTAAGCTCAATGGCAAACGTTACCTGAGCCTTCAGCCAGGGTGCAACTGGCTCCTGAGGTGCAGGCTTTGGCGGTACGGATCTCAGGGCTGCACCGCCAGCAGGCTTCAGCGGCTACAAATCAGACACACAGCAAAGCAATAGCTTCAAACACCATGCAATCCGCAATCGGAACGTAAAGGCAGACGACCGTTCTACGCCTTGCTGGTTCCCCCTTGCCTGCAGCCTTGGCCACTTGAGCTGCTCATCTGTTGTCGTGCTTGGCTTGGCTGCGCCGCCAGCCTTGCTGCCTGCTGCCACTAAGCCAGTGCCAAACGCAGGCTTGAGCACCACAGGCACAAGAGCTGCGTCCGGCTTGGGAGCCGCTGCCTTGAATGCCGCTGCCTCGGGCTCGTAAGCCTGCGCGAGATAGGCACAAAGATTCCAAGGGAGTTGAGCAGGTGAAATCCCAACTTTGCCCATTCCCCCAGACCAGGACCAGTCCACAGGCCATGCGCAGTGCGATGCACCAGCTGTCACAGGCGCCCAGCACACCTGGGAATCTGGTGACGAAGCGAGGGAGTCGTCGGAGATGGCAAATGATGCGACAGGCTTGACATCAGAGGATGGTGCACTGCCTGGAGTCGGCTGCACGTCACAGAGGGCTGCTGTGCTGGTCCTTAGTGCAACGGACACCAGTTGCTCAGCCTGAGCGCAGTGCAGAAACCACGCACAGCAGTATCAGCAGTGGTTGCCGCGTGCCATGGCACGCGAATCCTTGTACTGGCGCTGCTTCCTGCACTGCTGGCGCTGCTGATGGCGCTCTTGGCTTTGATGATGCCACAGGCTACGCTCCATACTGCAGCATGACATGCATATTAGCTGTGAAATCTGCCTTTAAGCAGCAGCTTGTCTTTCCACGGGCCCGAGGCTGCCAGCGTACTTGTGAGTTGGTGATGCTTGCACCGCCCATGCCGCCAATCGGCTTGACATCCTTGTCATCCTGCCCAGCACCTGCCGCTGCCGCTGGCTCTGACGGAGCAGACTGCGCACATGTGCGGAAACAAAGCATCACATTCAGCAGTTCACGCAGCTGCACACATGCAAAATCAAATGCGTCATACAGATGTGTCGCCCACCTTGGCGCTCATCAAGGCACTGCCAGCAGCAGCATCCTGGAGCTTGATGCCAGGTGCCCCCTTGTCCACTGGCTGCGTTGGTGGTGTCTTGAGCCCTGACGGCACTGGCTTTAATACCTGCAAACACCAAGCGGCATGCGATCCTGTCAGGCCAAACATGTGTGATGAGTCTTACACCCTGTGCCGGAGCAACCTTGTGCAACCTGCCTCTGATGAGGCTCGATGTCTGCAGGACAACCAAGCCGCTGTGCACACCTGCATGAATGACACGCTGCTTGCCTGCTCGACTGCTTTGAAGGACTTGAGGACCGGCTGCAAATCCATCCTGGGTGTGCCCTCATTTGGAGTGCCAGTCCCGGAATGGGAGGCGCGCCGCAAGGTGCTGCTCTGCTCAGATGGCATCTTGAAGGAAGACACAGGCTTGAGCATCTGCAGGTGTGCGGCGCATTGGAAAGCTGCTTGATGCATGCCTGTGCATGAAGAGCTGTGATTGCTGCTACCAGACACTTGTGAGATCACCATGCAGTGCACATGTGCCTTGCATCATTCAGCCTGCTCACATGCGGCTTGGGTGTCTGCTCATCAGTGTTAACCCTAAGGGGCTTTAGGGGCAGGCGTGTCTCTGCAGCAGCCCCAAACTTGGGCGTCCCAGCCTCAGACTGGCTGGCACGTCGAACAAAGCCTGACTGCTCAGGTGTGCTGGATTTTGTAGCTGCCGTGGCCACAGGCTTGAGCTTGAACGCCAGGCCCTGACATGAGGTGCAGGCAAGATGTCGTCTGTGTCAGCAAGAAGGCTGCACAGACAGGACCCTGCATCAAGTGCAACAAAGCATCAGCGCCTCACCGCAGGGCTGTTCTCAGAAGTCCCGCCACCAGCTTTGAACAGCTGCGAAATAGCAGCTGCCCGTTGCGACTGCTGCTGTGCCTGCTGCGCTGGCGGCTGTTCGCCTGTTGCCCCTGGCGCATCAGCTGTTCTGCGACCCTCCATGTGGCTGCATGCACAAAGGCAAGAAACAGCAGGGCAAGGATCAAGTGGGATCTGAGGTCCTTGCCCCTTGGCGGCAGATCCCCGCGCTGCTTGCAGGGCGCGAACCCTAGTGGCGGCGTTGAACGGCGCGTTGCGCCGCGCACCTGATACTGGGCTTGGCGTCAAGGACCGTCTTCTGACGCGCCAAATCGGCAATTGTAGCCACGACGTCCTGCCGCACAGGACCGAAAAGCGCACCGAGTCAGCGCGCCAGACCTTTGGTGGGCAGAACTATGAAAGTGGTTCCATCTGTCGGGGCGCACCTTGGCGATGAAGACTTGCGCACCAACGTCGCGCGTACAGGCGAGCAGCTCGCGTTTGACTACCTCCACCTTGCTGCGAATTGTCTCCTGCTCCCTGTCGTTGAACCGCTGGGATGTTGCCAAGCTGTGCATGGCCAGCTCCAAGACCTCCACCTTGCCAAGAATTGAGTCAAGTGCTTGCTTCTCGTTGTCTAGCTGCTCCGTCGTGCGTGTCTGTGCATAGAACTTGTTGGTGCCACGGCTGAGGTCGTCATGAACGCGCTGCAGCCGCACTTTGAGCTGCGACAGCCCTGCAGGAGGCCCCGCAGTGTAGCTGTCCAGCGAACTGCGCCGGCTCTGGCTCATGGCAGCGTCGCCTGAGTGCCTGCTTCTCACCACTGCCTGAAGCTGGCGGGGGAAAAGTCGTATCCCACACTTGGCTGGGCGGACTTTTTCAGCCGGAAAACAGTTCACTGTTCAACAGTGCGGTGCAGAACGCGTCTGCACTGTTGTGATGCAGCTGTGCTTTACGATGAATCGCCAGGCACGATCTCTGAACGAATCGTTCAAGGTGGTCGCTGAGCAATGCTACCAGCTCCCAATGGGGAGGGGACAAGATTATGCAGAGGAGCTATGAAGTCCATTCTTCTTCCACAACCAAGCGTAGCCCAAGGTATCACGGGCCACCAGGCTACAAGTGCTTGGCGGTCTGCCGCATGCTTTTCAGCCTGTTGAGTTTCTGTTGCCGCTCATAAGAAGCGGTATACGATGAGGCTACGCTGAGCACCTCACTCCGGGCGTCACCAGAACTAGCTGCAGCTCCTGGCAGGCCATCCATGCCTGCTGCCCCTGCCGCCAACAGCCCAAACTCCGGCCCAAGGACATGGCCATGGCTCCGCGCTTGCTTGCTGGGCTGCTTGATGGACTGCGCCCTGGCGCTGCTGCTGGCCTGAACAGCTGATGCCCTGGGTTTGGTTGCTCTGCTCTGACCAACGTTGGAAGCTGGAAGTGGCCGCCCACTGGACGCCAAGGTGGTCAGTGGCCTTTGTGCTGCTGCAGCGCTGACCACCAATATCTCTGCCCCATGTGACCTTGCACCTGCCCAACGCACGGTTGCCGGCGGTCTGGCTGCGGTTTCCCCCTGCTGGTGCCTCGGCTGCTGCCAGAGCCTTTGCTCCCGCTCCCTACGCCTGCTCACCAGCCGTTCCAGCAGCTGCGCACCGTCCAGGGGCTCGACAGCGTGTGTGCCCGGGCTACTGGCCCTGCTCAGGGACTCCCGCAGGCCCCCTTGCCAGCTGACAGCAGACTGCTGCTGTTGCCCCGACCTGACCGAGGTCAGCTGCACATTTGGGTGTGACATTGCCTGGCGTCCAGCGGCTGAGGCAGGACTTGAAGCTGGCTGAGATGCTGCTGCGCTGCTGACCGCGGGCCCATAACTCCTACCGGGGCTGGCAAAACGCAGTGCCTGCGTTGGCCCTCTGCTGGGTGATGCCTCAGGTGGCCAAGCCCACTGTCTGGAAAGTGGCGGTGAGGAGCCACGTAATGCGTTCAAGGTAACTGTCAAAGCAGGTGCCATGGCAAGTGACGATGGGCTGCGGGTGGCGCTGGTTTCTTGCGCAGGTGGTGACGGCCTTGCTACACTTGCTGCTATAGACTCCGGCGCTGTTGCAGCCGCGCCATAGGGCAGGGCTGCTGCCACCGCCCCTGCCGCCGCTGTGAGACTGTGCTGAGTTGTGCGCACAAGCCCCAGCGCCCGCCCAATGCGTTCGTTTGTGCTTTCCAACTGTTGCTGATGAACTACCAGCCGTGTCTGCATCGTCTCGGACAGTGCCGCATCAGCCGCGTCTCCGTTATCGCTCGAGTTCAGGGCTGCAAGCGCCGCGGCTGCTAGGCGCTGCACCCTGCGTACCTCAGACAGTGCTGCCGCAATGACCTGTTGGTATCCCAGGAGAAGCTCCACACCCCATTCGGAAAGCACCTGATTCACCTCAGCCTCGGCGACCCCTGCAGAGGCAGCAGCTGCCTGTACCGCTGCTCGGGATTGGAGCGCCCGACCTGGGCTTGCGTCCCGAGATGAGGTCATGCCTTCCTGCTGGTATGGTGGGAAGGTTGAGATGCCCATAGCTGCCGCGTACACCTCTACCACCGACAACACCTCGCTGACAGAGGCGACCTGCAGCGCAGCAAACCACAAGTGATCAAGAGCTCAGGTCCGGAGCAAGATCAGCAGAGGTGGGCTCTTCCTGATGCCACGTGCAGGTTGCGCACCTGTTTGCAGCTTTCAGTGATCTCATCCAAGCCCCGATGAAATTCTGCCGCCAGCATGGATGCATCTGCCGTCAAGGCTGGCACCATGGCGTCCTGCAGCGCGCACAGCACCCAAGGGCAACTCTCATGCCATGCGGGCAATGAGCAAAAGTGGAAATTGAAGCGTCAAGAGGAGATCTTACTATGGCTCCTGCTTGCGCCCTTGCTGCAAAAGTTATGTAGGGACTTGTGCTTTGATCAGGCGTGCCAGCCTGTTGTGCAGGAAGTGGTGACCTGCTTGCGCTGGCCTGCATTGCAGCCTCCAAGCCTTCCACCTGTGATGGTTTGCAGAAAATCACATACACCACATCATCAGCAATTGAGGGCTCATGCCACAGTCACATGCGTGTACACAGTGTTGTCTCTGCAGGCCTCGTGTGCTTACCCGTGACAGCATGTGGCGTAGCACCTGCTGATCTGCCGCTACCTGCTGCTGGTCCTTTGCATGTAACAAGTCAGACTGCTGCTCAGCATCTGACATAGCTTGCTCTGCAGCCATAGGTCAAGCATGCCAAAGTCAGGAAGGAGTTCAACGCAACTCACTGCAATCAGTGGACATCAAGTCTGCCAGGGTCATTCTGAACGCACCTGCAGTGCGGCGCTTAGTGGCAGCCTTGTTATGCTCCGCCAGCTGCCTGACCTCCTGCCCTAGAGCCGCAAGCTCTGCTCGGAACTGCTGCACAACGCCATACACTTCCTGCACCTCCTCCACCTTCTTCTGGCTGTACGATGCCGATAACTGCAGCCAACAGCACGACAGCCAAAAGCTTGAGAGCAGTCAAGTGGTTCAAGTTGCTGAAGGGAGGGGTTGCAACCCCCCACAGGGCCCACCGCACCTGCCGCATCTCGCTGCGCACCTCGCTGACCATGAGCTCCATCAGCTGTTGCTGATGCTCAGCCATGGCCTCTGCTTCATCTGCACGCAACCTATCTCGAAGCTGCTGCTCCTGCCACACGCCAGCAGAGGCCTCCAAGGCCGTCCGTGACTGCATTTCACGGCGCAGGGCATCAGCGGTCTGCAGGATGAGCGTGCAACAAGAGCATTGAGCAGGGTAGGTTGAGTGCTACATGATCAGAACCTGGTGAAGCTAAGCAAACAGTGAAATGAATTGTCAGAGATGGCCACAAGTACCTGATGCTCTGCCTCCTGCACCCTGGACCTGAGCAGGTGTAGCTCAGCCCTTGCAGCCCGCAGCTGATCCTGGGCCAGCATGAGTTCTTGAGCGCAGGCCTCCGCCTCCCCGTGTGTCGCATCCATGTCTTGCAGTAGCGACCGCACCTCTGCTGAGCTCAGCTCATGCTCCTGCGTGTCATAACAGCCACAGCACCACATCAGTGACAGAGAAAAAAAATGATGCACATGCGCAGATACAAAACAGGCACCCTTGCGTCAATGGCAACCTGCACCCATCAGACACGTGCCTTGAGACGAAGCCTGCCAGCTTCCTCCTCAGCCATCCTCTGCCGCTCTTGTGCCATCGCAACAGCCTCCGTGGCCCTGTCCCTGGCAGCAGCTGTCGCCTCGTCTACACGCCTGTCCATCTGCTCACTCAGCTCCTGCAGCTGCTTGTGAAGGTCCAGCACTTGGCGCAGCAGCGTCTCCACCTCCAGCTGCTCACTAGCCCTTGTTTTACTGACCTCGGCGTTCGTTGCCTGCAATTCCTGCAGCGCGTCAGCCATCTCCTCGCACTCGTCGCGCAGTTCGGTTTCGCGAGACTTGGCCTCGCCGAGCAGCCGTTGCCGCTCATCAGCCTGTAGGCACGCATTTGATTAGAATTAGCTTATAGTTAGTCACCACTTGGTGTCTGCAGTGCTGCGCATTCCTATGACAGGCCACAGGCTGTGACATATTGGAGCTCACCAGAGCTGTAGCTTGCCGCAGCTCTTCATCATGCTTCAGCTGCTGGTCCTGAGTTTGGAATGGCAACACAACGCAAAACGTCAGCACCAACAAAGGCCACCAGCTGAGGTGCACTGACTGCAACAAGTACGGCGGCAGCTCACCTGCAGCTGAAATTGAAGCTGCTGCAGCTCTGAAGCCATGTTGGACAGAGCCTCTTGACCCTGATAAGATGCCTGCGGGGAGGCAGTTGCATGAAGGCATGCAGTGAATCGTATCTGAAGCAGACATGTGCGCCAACGACACCAACCCCTTGGGCGGAATCTAGATCGATTTACACACCTGCGCTACCCTGCCATCACACTCCTCTAACCGGCGCATGGCCGTCAGCAAGCGTGCCTCGTGTGCCTTCTGGGCCTTGGTCAGCATACTCTGCACCAGATCATTGACAGCCGCCAGCGCCTTAGCATGTGCCCGGCGTGTGTCCTGCACACCCATCGCCCCAGCCTCATACTCCAGCCTGGCCGCAGCAAGCTGCCTCTCGTGCGCTTCCGCCAAGGCTGACAGCTGCTGGCGCTGCTGCGACAGGGCCAGTTCATGGTCCTCTTGCAGCTTCTTGACAGTGCCTTCCCTAGCCTGCCTCTCCGCCCCGAGCGCATCCAACGCCTCGTCCCGCTCCTGCTGCACCTTCCTTGTGGCTGCCTCTGCAGCCTGCCTCTCTGCTCGAAGCGTTCCCAGCACCTCCTCCGCAGCCTTGAGCTTCGCCCCTGCCTCCTCCGTCTCCGCCTCCTGCAGCGCCTTTGCCTCCCTAAGACGCCGCCTCAGTAGCTCAAGCTCAGACTGCACGCCATCGACGGCCTGCTCAGCATGCACGCCCTGCTGCCGCTCAAACTCCAGCTGCTGCAACTGCTCAACCTGCTTCTCCTGCACCCTCAGCAGTGCCTCCTCTGCCTCTGCCAGCTGCTCATACGCCTCTTCCCTCTGAAGGCAAGCATCCTCGTACTTGGCCCTCAGCCGCTGCTTTGACCTAGCCGCCTTGGCCAAGCGATGCTGGTGCAGCTCCTCCTGCTGACGCGCCACCTCCTCCAGCTCCCCCCGTAGCTTCTCGACAGCTTCCTCAGCAGTTGCCAACTGCTGCTGTTGCTGCGCCTGCATCGCCTCCTCCGCGGCCGCAAGCTGCTCCCTGTACTGGCGCCTTAAGCCTTCTTCCACTGCTGCCACACGCTGCTTCAGGTGCCGCTGACTGTCTTCCTCTGCTGCAGCCAGCTGCTGCCTGTGCAACCGCTGAAGCCTCTCCTCAACCACCACCACCTCCTGGCTGCTTACTTTCATCTGACGCAAGCCACCGTGTTCTTGCTCCTTCCTTGCCCTTGCCAGCGCAGCCTCTGCTGCAGCCAGCTGCACCCTGCAGCGATCTGCTTCATCCCTTTCGCTCTGCAGCTGGCGCATCGCCTCCTCAGCTACCTGCAGCCGCGTCACTGCTTGCTCTGTATCCTGCAGCTGGCGTTGCTGCGCCTCCTCAAACTGCCTCTGCAGCGCATCGTGGCCCTGCTGCAGCTGCTCAAGCGCCTTATCAGCCTCTGCAAGCTGCCTAGCATGTGTGGCTTGCAGCGCACGCAGTTCCTCCTCATGCTGCCCACCGATGGCCTGAGTAGATGAATCCGCAGAGACTGTCGCCTGCAGCTGCCCGGCTTGCACAGCCTCGTACTGCGCCTGTACTTGCTGCACTTGCGTCCTTGCTTCCTGCAGCGCTTCCTGCACGCCTGCCAGCTGGGCCTCCAGTGCTGAGGAGCGCTGCTTCTCATGCTCCTGCAGCCGATCAAGCGCTGCCTGGTGCAGGCCTTGCAGCTGCTGCATGCCCTGCTCATGTGCCGCCTGCAGCGTCTCAAGCGCCAGCACTTGCGCCTGCTGCACCTCCTCCAGATCAGCCTCCAGCTCCTCAACGCGCTGCTGAGACGCTGTTAGCTTGGCGACCGCCTCCTCAGCCAGGCGCCGCTGCTCAATCAGTGCAGCTTGGTGCGCTGCCTCTCTGGTCAGCTGGACAGCTGCCTGCTCTGCAAAGCGACGCTGATACTCATCTGCAGTCGTGCAGATACTCTTCTCAAACTCCTTCGCCTGCTGCTGCATCACTTGCATCTGGCTCTCCACCTGCTGCTTCATTGCGGCACTCAGCTGCTCTGCCTGGTGCGTCATAGCCTCGCCATGCTGCTGCACTTGGCGTTGTGTCATGCTCTCGTGCTCCTCGGCCACCTGCCTCAGGCTCAAGGCGTGCTGTTCAGCTTGCTGGCGCATGCGCTGCTCATGCTGCTCCGCCTGTTGCCTCAGCTCCTGCTCATGCATGCCCGTCACCTCACGATGCTGTTCCTTGAGGCTCTGCACCTCTCGCAGGTGCTGTTCTGCCTCCTGCTGCAGCCTGTTATTACAGTCCTCAATCGTTGCCAGTGCTTGCTTGAGCTGGTCGCTGAGATCATCTGCCTCTGCACACTGTGCCCGCACCGTATGCTCCTCCACATGGCACAGCTCCACCTGCAGTGTAAGCTGCTCCTGCAGCCGAGTGATGGTCTGCTCGTGCAGAATGGCTTGCTGCTTTAGCACCTGCTCATGCTGCTCCTCCAGCTCAGCCACGGTCTGCTCATGCAGAACGGCCTGCTGACTCAGCGCCTGCTCATGCTGCTCCTTCAGTCCAGCCACTGTCTGCTCGTGCAAACCAGCTTGCTGATTCAGCGCCTGCTCAAGCTGCTCCTTCATCCGAGCCACGGTTTGCTCATGCAGAACGGCTTGCTGATTGAGCACCCGCCCACGCTGCTCCTCCAGCCCTGCCATGCCTTTCTCATGCAGGATGATCTGCTGCTTCATCGCCTGCTCATGCTGCTGAGCAAGCGATGCAATGGCGCTGCTGTGCTGCAGGCGTAGCTCCTCGATGTCCTGACGGTGCTCCCTCTCCGCAGCTGCCGACCTGCCTGCACTTGCCTGCTTCTGCACTTGCGCTTCCTCCTCCGCGCGTTGCTTGGCAAGCTGTAGCAACACGGCTGCTTCTTGCAGCTCTGTCACCTGTCCCGCTAGCTCCGTAGCCTTTGCCTGTGCTGCAGAGGCCTGCTGTCCCTGTGCAGCAACCTGCTGCTCCAACGCTTCACGTCTACTCTCCTGCAGCATGCAACAAAGCAAATGCACAGTGGTCAGCACAGCAACAATCTCGGTTCTTTCGAAGCTCGTCAGATGAAAGCAACATCAGCACCTGCGTCAATCTGGTCCTCCACTGTGGCATGTGCACCCGCCACTCACTGCAGCCTCAAGCTTTGCCTCCAGCACCCTGCGTGCAGCAAGCGCCTCTGCCTCTCTTTTAGCGCGCTCCTTGATGAACGCCTCCAGCAGCTGTTGCTTGTCGGCCTCCGCAGACCCAAGTTGCGCCTGCGAGCCAAATTGCAAGTCGGCGCACCACAGCTAGCATGAGGGCGGGCGGTGATGCCATTTCACAAAAAAGCTTTTCATGGTGCCGCACGATAGTGAGACTCAGTGTCACCCACCTGCAGCACACGCCCTGCGGCTCTTTCAGACTCCAGCTGAGCGCTCGCCTCCTGAAGCTGAGACACAACCATCAGCCGCTCTGCCTGCACGGCATCGGGGAATGACAGGGGTGAGCAAATACCTGCCTGAATAAGCAACTATGGTCTGCGGTCCCGTTCGCAGCCGCTCCAAAGGTTGGGGCTCCTCACGTTTAATATAAGAGCGCAAGAAGTGGTTATGCTGCCCACAACGTTTACCTGTGCTGACGCAAGGATGGTGGAAACTTCCGCTATGCTGCCCCAAGGTGCCGCCCTAGCTTCCATGGCCGCCGCGCGCCTAGCCTCAGCAGAAAGCTGCTGCCGCAGGCTGTCATTCTCCAACAGCTGCACCTGCGTTCACGTAAATGCAGCAAGCAGCAGGCCTCAGCGATTGTGTCAGCAATGCTTGCGTCAAGCCCCTTGCGTGCCACTTGAGCAATATGTCTAGGCAGACCCCCAGCCGTTGTAGATACTCACTTGCAGCAGCCTTTTGGCCTTCTTGTACTTTGCCTGCAACTCTGAGTCAACACCTTCCCCAGCTGTCAGGCGAGCCAGCGCAGTCCGCGGCGATACCGACGGCGCTGGCGATAGCCCGGAGGAGGGCCCCAATGCAAACTGTGAAGGCTCGGGTGTTGCTTGCCTGGGGCTGGACGGCGGCTGACCTCCCGGTAAGTAGGGCGAGTGAATGGTAGTGAGAGTGCCGTCAGGATGCAGCTCCAAGTGCTGATGCATGGGCGGCCCACTGACGTACACGTGCTGTTGACCAAAGTGGAACCCCATGGCAGGGCTTGCAGGACTTGTGGCTGGCGCCGCCACGGCTGGAGGGTTGCTGGCGCTTGGTGGTGTGTCTTGTGTGGGGCGCTGGCTCGCTGGGCCAAAGCTGATGCCGTACGTTGGAACACTCAGCAGCACGCTTGGTACTTGCGGTGTGTATGCGCCAGGAACCTGGTCAGGGGGTTGTGAAGTGGATGCAGCAGCGTTCTGGCCTGCGCTGGAGCCAAGGGCTGAGCCCGCTGCTTGTTCTGGCCGAGGTGCTGGGCGGCCCACAGGCGGTGTTTCCATCACTGCCTCATAATTCAGGACGGTGGCGGTAGCGCGGTCTTCGACGGGCAGTAGCGGAGATCGGATCGGTGTGAAGGGTGTGCCAGCTGCTGAGCTGGGATCTGTGTACAGCCCTGACGTACTGCCCTGACCTGGTGTGTCGTATCTGCTTGAAGCTGACCAGGCCACTGGCTCTGGGCTTGCCCTGGAAGAGCCATGGACTGCGGCATTGCTGAGAGCATCTGTCCCTGTGCTGTACGCGCTGGGTGCTAGCTCCCGCAGAAGCTCGTGTATGCGCTGCTGCCTGTCACTTGCAGCAGGAACAGCGGAAGCCCTGCTGCTCGCTTGCTGGTCATCAACCCTGCCTGCTGATAATTCCAGTGCCTTGCTGGAGGTGGCCATGTCCAGCAACGGTGAAGAGCTGGGGTTCAGCATTTGGAGAGATGACAGCGGCAGTGGAGTTGCTGCACCGGGGTGTGCCACGACAGGCTTGAGGGTTGCTGCTGCCAGCCCAGAGCGTAGTGTAAGCGTGTCCGAGTCGCTAGACATTGAGACATGACAGGCAGCTGGGAGTGCACTGGCGTGTGCCATGCTGCTGTGTACCTGCCTTTAGCACCTGCAAGCCATGATGTGGGAGTCAGTTATATTTCCCTTGAACCTGCATCCTTCAGAGCGCCGACCTGCATCGCCCGCAACGTCGTCGCACCCTGCTCATGCTGCTGATGCCGCGCTGTGTTTCGTTGACTCCGCAAACTGTGCATATATACATGCCCACCGCGCAACCGACAGGCACGTCAGAGCTGCGGCGCAAAATGCGCTTTGCAACATCGCGAGCGCTGACCAAAACTTAGCGTCAAGGTAACACCAAATTCACACCCAAATGCAACAGTTTTATGTTGGTTCTATCAGCTGACTCTATGGTGGTGCAACAGATCCTTGAAAATTCGCATGCATTCATCACAGTTCTCATGCCACAGGCGGCTGTGGCAGTGGCTCCTGCGCGCCAATCACGACCGCTCCTGGTGCATTGGGGCCTGGCCCACCTGCTTGGACCTCGCCATCACCGCCCACAGCAGCGACAGCTGAAGAGAGGTCTCTGCAGCATGAGAAGCAGCATGCAGCACGTTCAATGATACGCCTCAGGTGTTCTGCCTGCTAATCATGCCTGCCCCTTGCGTTCGCGTTACATCCTGATGTGTACTCGCCTGTCGACCACAAAAAGAAGGCGCACGCGCCCGCGTGACAGCATGTTGGAGTAGGTGTTGAGCACCCGCTGAACCTCCACCTGCTCATCCCACGACATGCTGTCCGAGGAGATTTCAAGCTCCAGCACTGGGGACAGGGGAATGCCACCAGCGGCAGCAAGGATGCGTGACGAGGACGCTGCTATGCAGAAGGAAGACACCTGCAGGAAACAACCCGCAGACGGCGATGCGTCAAAGGGTGGTGATGGAAGGTGTCCATGCTTATGTAGCAACAGACATGCAGGCAATGAATGTCTACCATATGCCATCACCTGGCAGGGACAGAAAGCACTGTTCATTTACTCCGCTGCTCAACGCACCTGTGCCGCAGTGATCCAAGAGCATCCATACAGCAACGACAGCCGGTAGAACGAGCGGTCAACGCGGTGCATGTGCTGCAGCACCAGCGGCTCAAGTGAGCATGACATGAACACAAGGTCCATGAGGTGAGGCAGCGAATCCAGGATGGTGTCCACATCCGAGCAAGTTACTGCCATACACTGCAGGCACAGCGTCCGCAGGATCGGCGCGACCGGCTGCAGCGAGCGCGCCAGCCGACCAGAGCCAATCTGCTTGGACATGAACATCACCTACAAGGTGCAGCAGCAGGTAATGTGACTGCAGGCCAGCAGGCCGCAGACTCATACTTGCGGGATAGCACCGTGCAGCAATCGGATGCGGGGCAGGCTGAGCCGGCACACTGCCTGCTGTCACCGGTGTGCAGACTCACCGGCTCGTTTGCATTGTCCAGAGAGTTCTCGGCCACCAGCTGCAAGCCTGCCCAGATGTCAAAGTTGTAAGCGGGTGGCTGTGGTGGCTGCGACTGCTGGATCAGCGCCTGCACTTGCTCGCCAGTCAACGTGCCCTGGCCAAGCCCAGTGACTGGTATCACGGCCTGCTGTGCGGCGATGGCAGCTGGAAGCAGTACAGGTGGGTGTCCTGCCTGCACCAGCGGTACAGCCACCAACCCTGCAGCCTGCTGTTGCTGTTGCACCAGCTGCTGGCCCCCTTGCCCCGATGTGCCCGCGGCACCTGGCCGGTGTGGTGCGTGTTGCCCCCCTGCTTCCACCTGAGAACCATGCTGTTGCTGCGTGACAGCAGGCTGTGCAGCGCCCGACAGCACGCCTGAATCCAACGGCACTTGCCCCTGCGCCTGTTGCACCGGCTGCTGCTGCTGGGGCTGAGGCGTCAAGGGAGCCATGAGCAGCTCAGAGCAGCGCTGCAGGGTGCTAGTGACCTCATCCAGCTCTGCCAGAGAGTTAGCTGTCACGTTCACAAAGATGATGTGCAGCCGGCGCAGCGCGGGCAGCGGCAACAGCTTCATCTGCAGAACAACATGCGTGCACCAGCAAGTTTCTTGTCAAACGTCAACCATGCTTGGATGTGTGATCAGCCATTGTTTCTGATGCCAATCACGGGTGCCTACCGGCAACAATGCCTATGGACCTCGTGCCGTCTGAAGCTGGTTGTACTGGCTAGCAAAGCAGCCCCCACGAATTTGTTGCAGCACTCACCAGCTGTGCCGGTGTGACCTTGTTGAGCGTGAGCTCCTCCAGCCTCGTCATGATGCCCGGCATGGGCTCTGTCAGCACCACGCCCTCCACAATGAGCTCTCGCAGGTTGGGCAGCTGAGATGCAGCCCTCCAACCGTCATCCGTCAACAGGAAGTCCTGCATACGGCGCAGGCAAACCACCAGCATGTGCTTCGCAGTGCAGAGCATGGACACAAAGCAACTGCAGCACCATCAAAGAAATGCTTGACTGGCTGCAAGACTGAATACCAAGTGAACACCATGCGTAGCTGTGTTGCATAGCCAGCAGCAAAGCACATGATCTGAAGGGTCAAAGGATTACGCGTGCTGTCGCACGTGCGCCCTCACCATCGCCAGACTCTCAAGGTTCTGAAGTGCAGTGATGGGCCTCAGTGCCTGGTTGTAGGCCAGCTGCGTATCTATGGGCAGCTGCTCCTCAGTTTCCACCACCACGCCATACTCGCTGGCGTCCAGGCGCACAGAGCGCAGCGAGGTCAATGGGCTCAGTGCAGCACCCAGCTGCAAACATACAGACAAACAAGCACAAACCAGATTAGCTGTGGCACCAGGCACCTGGACTTGTTAATTATGTGCATAGTGCATCAAACGCCTTGCGCTTTCGTTGCAAGGCCCTTGCATGTAAGTGTTGCTCTGCTAGGCCACGCTGCGCAAGCAGGGCCCTGATCCAACACTACCGTGTTCCAAAAGCCTTACCCACCGTTGACCTCCACAGTCCGCTGCCCGTCATCTTGTCCATGTGTGTCAAGTCCATTGTCTGCAGCTGATCCAACCCGCCCAGAGCCATCATGTCCAAGAAGAAGCCGTGGCAGTTGCAATCATCCAGCTCCAAGGTCGTGATGGACCTGTTGCACAAGAGGAATGAATGAAGGGTCATCTTTGCGTTTGTGGCAAATGTTTGGTGTGAACTGAGCGCTGCCTGCTGCGCAAATCAAAACTCCCCTGCCCTGCTGCCGCATGACGCACCTGATGGACCCTAGCTCATTAACAACCGCGCTGCGACGGAAGCTGACTTGCTTGAGCAGCAGGGACTTGAGGGTCGGAACATGCACAAGGTTTGAGAGTGAGCCAACATCCAGCTCGAGGGTGGTGAGAGTCAAGACCTGCAGCTTGTTGAAAGCCCTGGGCAGCTTGATTGGTGTGGTGCCCCCATGCAGCTTCAGCTCCTGCAGGTTAGCCCACGTGAGCCGCAGCGTCGCCGTTGTGAACAGGCGGCATGGATTGGTGCGCGACTTATCACAGCGCCGGAGCTCCAGCTTTTGCAGGCGCGGAAAGCACAAGAGCTGCAACATGAGCAGATGACAGATAGCGCCAGTCATGAGCACAGGGTCGCATGACCATGGGCTAGGCAAATCTGGGGCATCGCAATCTCCGGTGCACAGCATGATAGGGTCAGCAACAGTGGCTATCTTTGCCCCCGTGCGACAACGCTGCCCCGAGCGCACCTGCTGCTCACACTGCACCAGCTGCGCTCGTGCTGGGCCTGTGCCGCTCATCACCGCGGTTGTTGCATGGATGCATTGCGAGCACAGGAGGCGCAACTGTTTGCACGTCGCTCGCAGTGCCCGCCGCTCGGGAGGGTCCAGGTAGTTCCAGACCAGGCCCACGGCATCCGGGGGAATGGAGCGCAGCACGCTGCACAAGTCCAGCCCATCATGCTGCAGGGGGCTTGTCCCAACGGGCTCTTCCGCCTCCACTCGACGCCTTCGCAGCACTTTGCTAGCACGCGCTTCGTGTGGCTGGTGAGTGTGCATGGTTCCATGACTGTGAGGGGTGACGGTGGGCCCACCAAGCAACCGAACAAAAGTGTGGGGTCAGAAAGAGTTTTCCTTCACAAAAATGGCAGGGCTCGAACGAGGACACGTCCAAAATGTATCCAAAAGGCAAGGTCGTCGGGGAAGAATATCACACAACCACACCCTCCTCTCCCCCACCACTTCCATCTGTCGCCAAGGCATCCAGCTCCTGCACCAACGCTGACAGCAGCACTTGGCAGCGACTGCGGTCAGCCGTTGGGGGCACCATGAGGTACACCACAGGCCCCAGCGGCCTGCAGAAGATGCCATGCCTGCTTCTCAGTTGCCTCGCAACTTGAACTGCTGTACCTCCAGCAGCATAACCCCGCGCGCTGCTGCTTGCAACCTGAACAGCCAACACTGTGCCAATGGCCACCACCCTGGACACAGCTGTGTGGTGCGACAGGCGGTCCACCTCCTGCTCATCCCACAGCGAAAGCAGACGCCCGCAGGGTGCCTCACACTGCGCTCCATTACTGCTGCCAGCTGCCTTGCAGGTGGTGCGTGCGCTGCTGGAAGTGCTCTCCACAGGGCCAGGCGATGTCAGCGCTGGCGCGCACACGTTGCAGTTGGTCTGTGGGTTGCAGATGATGTCCAGTGACGCCAGCGCCGCCGCACAACCCACAGGGTATGCAGTGTAGGAGTGCCCGTGCAGCAGGGCTTGCAACTGCAGGGCAGCAGCCCATCCACATTTTGTTAGCTGATGACACGTTGACTCGCAAAGGCACTCAGCCACTCATCATGACAAACCAAAGCACATCCACGGCTGTTTATTTACCTTGGATGGGCCCTTGTACGCATCAAAGACTGCCTCGCTGGTCAGGGTCGCGGCCATGGGCACCACACCAGCCGTCAGGATCTTGGCGTAACAGGCCAGGTCAGGCTGGCAGCGCAGCAGCTGCGCTGCGCTGAGGGAGCCCAGCCGGTAGAAGCCGGTCATCACTTCGTCAAAGATCACAGGGATGTCACGCTCGTTGCACACCTGCAACATTCAGCATCACAACCACAGGAAGAGCTTCAGAAACCATGCCACCTGCTCCTGTCTTTCAACGTGTCAGTGTGAACACTTTCAAAGGTGAGGCCTTGAAACTAGATTGAGCCAAGCAAGGCGTGCTCTTTACGCCGGAGGCCCTGAACACCATGCTTCTGCCCCCACCACCGCTCATGCAGTGCGGGCCGTACCTGCACCATCGCTCGCTGAAACTGCGGGTCCACCATCAGCATGCCCCCTGCACCCTGAAGCAGTGGCTCCAGTATCGCAGCTGCCAACCTGCCTCGGCCAGCAGCCTCGTGCCGCTGCACCTCTGCCTCAATGTGTCGCCTGCGATAGCGGCAGCAGCAGTGGGAATCTCAGGGGAACAACCTGCAGTGGGAACCTAGGAAAACAACTTGATGACACCTGCTTAAGGCCAGCTGATGTCACCAATGAAACCTTGCTAGTGTGGCTTCTGTCAACTCAAACGTCTTGCCTCACAAGCCCCATGAGCCAATCCTTGCCACGCTCACCTGTACGCAAGCGTGAGGTCTGTGTTGTCCCTTGCCCCGCTCATCACCTCCTCCAAGCTTGACCAGCCAACAGCTGCTACATCAGGCGCCAGCTGCTGTAGCCATGCAGGTGCCTGCGTCACGGTCCACTTCCCCTTGGTGAGAGCGATATAAGGGGGGTCCAGGAACAGGCCCCGCCCGCGGTACCAAGCCGCCTGCAAAGGGCTGTTGTAAACGCTTGGGGCGACGCAGTCCATCGCGCCTAGGGTGTCCCCGTGATATGAGTTCTGCAGCGCCAGAACCTGCACAAGCGCAGGCGGTGATGCGATTTGCGGGAGAGGAACAACGCAGCAGACATCAGGCACAACATCAGTCATTCAAGGCTGGACAAGAATCCCAAGTAAGCCTCATTGGCGATGGAGAGCGTGTACTCGCAGGAAGTCAGTCTGTGTATAGCCTTGTCATATGAAGGGTGAAATGGGAGCACACCTGAAGCTCTGGGACTGACTGTGGTCCGGCACCAGGCTCGGGGGTCAACCCATGGTCATGCATGTACTTGCGAAACGCCATCTTGAGCGCCACCTCGATGGCAGTGGAGCCATCATCGCTGTAAAACACACGCTGGGCCCAGCCGCGTCCGACGGTGTCCAGCAGGCGGCCAGCCAGCTGCACAGCGGGCTGCATAGGCGCATGGGCACACAACAGAGTGCAAGATACTGTTTGAGTTGTAACGCCAATCGCCTTTCATGAGAAGGCCCTTCTTCAGCCCTCCTGACACATGTTCAGCTCATGGTTGGGGCATTCAAAGCACTGACCTCATGTGCATTCTCTGGGAACATGACGTGCAGGTAGCGGCCAGCAGCGTACGCCACTGCCTGCGCAACCTCTGGCTGCCATTGAGCGGGCACAGCCTAAGCGGTGCAACAGCAGGGCACACAAGGCTCAGGAACGAATTTGAGCAACAGGTGCACGCGCTCCTAAAGCTAAGATGTACAGCATCCTGCTGTTTGCCATAAGCAAAGAGTTTCCCACCTGAGTCCACCAACTGGAGCAGGCATCGTAAACAGATGTCAGCTGGCTGCTGGACGCCTCCTGACCACCTCTTGCGTCTTGTGGTCGCTGCTCCAGCACCTGCCAGTGCTCCCCACATCGGCTGTCGATCACCTAACAGTCAAGAAAGTAAGGCTCAGGTGAGCGCACTGATACAAGGCTGAACAGCACAGCTGCCTGTTGCGCAACGCCCTGGCTGCTGCTGCGGCGTCGCCCCTTGCCAACAAACACCTACCTGAACGGCGCCTGGTGTCAGTGACGCATGCTGCGTAAAGGGCCACCAGATCTGTTTGGACGCCTGCTGTGCCATGGACTCCAGCCTCTGCAACCTGGCAGAGTGCCGCAGCAGCAGCAGCTTGACGACACCCTCAAAGTGCGCCTGCGTGTCCTGCAGCCATGTCTTGACTGGCGCGTCCAGCCCACCCCTGTTCACCAACAGGCACAACCACAACAGCAGGCAAAGGGCGCCCACAGTCAAAGGGGCTGGGTGGCACCCTAGAAATACCACAGACTTTACAATGGCCTACCTTGTGGATACACGAAGCCATGTGATCTCATCAATTGAATCATCTGCTTGAAATTCAGCAATTGGAAGCCCTGGGTGCTGTCACTCCAACACCATTCAACTAATGTATGACCTCACCGTGCCTCCACCAGCTCCTCTGGTGTTGGGGCTGCGCAGCCAGGAAGGCTCAGGACCTCCGTGCGCATCCCCAGCCTATGCACCGCCCTGTCAAGATGGCGCCTGATGGCAGCTGCGTTGTTGAAGCTGGGTGTGCCAGGCTTTGCAGGCGGCTCCAACAGCAGGATGGCATCCACATCATAACCCCTCATAGTGAGGCTGTCGTAAGCAGAAATGGTGGCACTGATGCCGCCTAGCCGAGGGTCGCCTATCAGAACGCAGGGCAGCCTCAGGGGCCGCAGCATGTCACACTGCCAGGGCGACATGCGGGGCAAGCGGCGGTGCGCAGGTGAGTTGAAGCAGGCCAGCATGTTCTAGGCAGCCACTTTGTACCACAAGTTCACTATCAACAAATATGCGGGCATCAGCACTTTCACAACCCCCACCTGCAAGTCGCCGGAGGGTGCAGGGCTGGCAACGCCCCCAGCTGTCTCAACAAGTGTCAGAGCTTCAGTGCGCGGCCGTGTCTTTGAAGACTTTGCCTCAGCTACAACCTGTGAGCTGAAGCTGCTCATCTCCTTGAGCACACTCGACAGGATTTCTGCATCGGTAACTGCTCGCCCTGCGCAAGCAATGAGCACAGACCCGTTGAGGATGCCCTGCTCTGCACAAAACAGGTTGAACATAAGCATGACTGTTGGCTGTCACATGCCACCTTATGGTGCAGTCCTGGCCAATTATCCTTCTCCTGTCCTCATAACACACACCTTCACTAGCCATGGCTTCGTGAGGGCCGCAAGCACGCGACCACGCATACAGCACCTTGACAGCAGATGTCTCTGATGCTGTAGTAGTTTGCTCTGGAGACGCAGCCGTGAGCAGCTGTGCAGCGTGGGGGCCAACAGAGGGCTGCAACCCGCACGCCAAAGCCTGGGCATGATCAGCGCACAGCAAGCTGTCAGGTGGCACAGGGTGGTGACTGCTACGTGTGCAGCTGCTGCTAAATGACAGCGGAAAACACAGCAAGGTGCGTTGCGTGTGGGAGCTAGCGTACCACAGCGCGGGCATCAGAGTCTTGTGGAAACCCTGTCTGCACCGGCTTGATGTACAGGAGCGGCAACTGCGAAAATCCACAATCAAGCAACACCAGCTGTCATTGCTGTGAACGGTGTCGGTCAATGCGCATGTTGATGTTGGCTCACTGCCTTGCCTGCAACGCCCGAGCGGCGCGAGCTAGTCCCATGCTGCCAAGGGTCTTGCCCACGCTGGTGTTGGCGCCCCAGACGGTGTAGGCCGGCCCAATTGCCAGGTGCACAGCGACGCCGCCCTGTTGCGGAGCCGTTGCCTCGCTGTGTAGCCATCGGGCTGCTAAACGGACTCCCAGGACGAACTTCTGCCTAGCGGCGCTAGATTGGGCCCACGTCTGCAACCTGCCCCATCCCTGCATCTTAATTACATCTGCGCTGTTCAGCTTGGGAGGTGACGAACGCCTTACACCCCCACACACCTATACAACTCCAACACAAGACCACATCCGATAGAACCTGAGAATATTGCGCACAGGCTGATTGTCTTACCTTTACCACACTGTACCAATGGGGCTTGAAAGCAAGTAATTAGAAAATGAAAAACCCCACACGCCTGAAGCGTGACGGGTCCTTTGCTTGCAAGGCAAGCGTTCGCCAGCGCCTTGCCCTGTGCCATGTCATTGAGGGAATAATCATCAAGATGCCGACGCGGCTGCAGGTGCGTGCGTCCTTTCCCAAACAGCCCAGTGCGTCATACAGCAGCTCGGCCCAATGGCGCATGGTAGAGGCTGCAGCTGCTGCTCCTGCTGGTTTCACAAGATATGCCCCCAAAAACTCGCTTGCCATGCACATGCAGGCCCGGTCCTCCATGGGCCTTTGCAGCTGCGACATAGCAGACGTCGAGGATGGTATCATAGCTTTGGAACGAGCGCGCAGCGCGCCAGCGCCGGAACTGCTGGGCTTGCCGGCGCAAGCACTATTCGAGGTGGTGGACAAGTGTCAGCCCACGACCACAGCGCGCGAATTCGTCAAGAACCATGTTCTGCCACAGACCAAGGGACAGGGCTGCTCCTACGCGCAGCTGGCACAGCTGGGCGACGGCGCGCCGCTGGGGCACCCGACTTACTATGCGGTGCTCAGCTGGGACGTGCCCTTGGCGCCTGCTCTGCGGGCCATTCTGCAGCACGTTAAACTGCAGCAGGAGGCTGGCAGCAGCGGCGGCGGCAACACAACAGGAGGGGCGCGGACGGCCGAGGCAGTGCGGCAAGCGCAGCAACAGCCGCGTGGCCTGAGCAGCGGGAGCAACTGCGGTGCCGTGCCGTTCATCTTCCTGGACTTCCTGTGCATCGACCTGTGGGGCTCTTCGCCGGGAGGTGCAGTCGTCCCCGAACAGCAGCCGGTGCTCACCATAGCAGCTGCTGCTCCCCACAGGCGGCTACGCAAGTCATCAACCCGCCGCCTGCTGCGAGGCTCAGGTTCCCACCGCTCCATGTCACGCATGTCTTCCTGTCCAGACCTCAACACAAAGTCATCTGCGCTGGAGCACACGGATGTGGAGATGTTCATTGGCAGCATCACAGCAATGCTGCTGTCCAGCCGCGCGGCTGGTACCACACTGCTGCTGTATCTTGATCCAGACATGCTTGTGCTGGGCAGCCTGCTGCCCATACATGCTGCTTGGCGCGGGATGCATGCTGGCCTGCAGCTGCAGGTGATTTGCTCGCCGGAGCTTCCTTGGCCGCAGCAGCATGCCATCCCAGCCAACATGGTGTTCGCGTTCCATGAGGCAGAGGAGTCAGATGTGTCCCTGAGGGACGCCATCCTCTGCGACATACACGACACCATGCACAGCATCACAAGCGGCAGCTCGCTAGGCTCGCCAGCGCCGTCGGTGAGCGGTGAAGGGTTGCACCGGTACAACCAGCAGCTGCTGACTGAGGAGCAGGCCTTGTGGCGGTACCTTTTGAGATCAGTACTGCTGGATGACAAGCGGGCAGGCTCAAGCGATGTCCTCATCCGGCAGGAGTTCATCAGGGCCACTTTCCTGTCGCTCGACTGCCAATACAAGTGGGTGTGAAATACAGTTGGGGTGGCAGATGCAGCTCCGCACTTGCTGCCAGATTGTGTTGTTGTCAGCATCTTCCTTCAGGCACCTGAGCAACTGAAGGCATGAAGGTGACTTTGGACGCGTTGTTCACGTTACTCTGCTCATGCCGTTTGCGGACAGGTCTGCGAAGGCCAAGTTACAGGAGGTGCTCAAACTGCTGGCTCAGCAGCCGCTCCAGCAGCCACTCGACACAGTGCCGGTGCTCTGCATGCTTACGCATGTGCTGCTACAGCTGGGCACCTTGGTTGATGCGCACACATACGCTGTTCAGGTATGTGGTGCTGGCAAAGTCGTGGCCTGCATGTTAGAAGGACAAGAAATGTTGATTCGGCCGCCGCCAGTTCGTATGCAGTCAGGTTGCGGCATTTGCCGCACCGCAGCTTGGGCAGTGTTCAAAGATGAGCCTGGGCTAGCATCTTTCTGACTTACCTTGCGCTGCTGATGTTTCCGTGCCGCAGGCGTTGGAGGCATGCAAAGTTACCAACTCGCTCCTGACCATGAACCAGCTGCAGGCGCGCGCCTGGCACACATTGGTGCTGGAGGCGCTGCAGCAGGGGAACCAAGCAGAGCAGGACTGGCGCAACACCTACATTCAGCTGGATCAGCAGCTGGGGCCACGGCACACGCTCACGCTGCACTTCATGGGCCACTTGGGCAGGCTGCTGTCCAGGACTCGGGGCAGGTACGTCGCGGGGTTGTCAGGTTGCCTGTTCAGCGTTGAGGTGGGAGGATGTGGCCTTGAGCAGTGCTTCAGGCCGTTTTTGTTGCTTTATTGACCACATTTCCCGCCACCTGCGATTGCCATGTGTCTGCAGGCAAGAAGAGGGTGCAATGCTGCTGACTGAGTGCCTCAAGGGCACGACACGGCTCACCTCAGGCCAGCCACAGCCTGTTAGCGCAACGGGCTGCTTCACACTGCCCTACCAGCCCAAGCAGCCTCCGACGCAGCTGCAGCACAATGTTGGTGTGCGCCAGCTGCGCCTGGCGACAGCACGACTTTCCATGGACCTGGCAATTGTGCTTCGGCAGCTCGCCGTCTCCGCACCAGCCAACGACGCGTCGCCACTGTTTGGCTGCCCCTGCACTGACCAGATCGTGGCAGCATTTCAGAACATGAACGAGCCTGTTGGCGGAGGCGCATGCATGCTACCCAGCGGTGCCAAGTCCGAGTCAGACAGCCTGTGGGCTGAGGCACTGCGCCTGGTGGAGACATGCTGCGGGCCCCAGCATGACGCGAGCTGCCTGTCAAGGGCGCAGTGTGCGGCAGAGAAAGGACAGCCAGGAGTGCTGCACAAAGCCACAGGCGGCTCCAGTCCCCCTCGCAATGGCGACGCATCGCCCACGAGCCCCCCGTTCGTGACGGCCTCACCTCAGGCAGAATTGCAGGCTAAGGAATTTCTGCAAGCGCTCAAGGCAGAGGTGTTCCTGCTGCGGCAGACTCACGGCACGGCGCACAACGCCTGCACGCTGCAAGGGCACCTGCTGCTGGCGCACACGCTCGACGCAGCAGGCCTGGTCCCCGAGGCGGAGGCTGCATGGCGCTTAGTTGTGGACGGTCACCGCCAGCTACTGGGTAATGATTCAGTGCACTTGGCTAGAGCACTTGCAGGCCTGGCCGGCTGCCTGGCTCGCCAGGGCAAGCTGGCGGAGGCAGCTGAGCACTGCGCAGCTGCAGCCAGCACCACGGCCATTGCCACGGGCGCCCTCAGCATGCAGACTGGCATGGCTTTGATGGCCGAGGCTGACATGCATCGTGCTGGCAAGGATCTCTCCTCTGCAGAGTCGGCGCTGATTCGCGCCGTGGATGTGTATCGGCACTGCTACGGTATGACCAATTGGCGAACCAAGCAGGTGTATGCTGCACAGGCAGAGGTGATGGAGGCGCAGGGGCACGCACAGCAGGCGGCCAACCTCCGCACCAAGTACAAGATCAAACTGTTTGTATGAAGCCTAAGCCACGTCGCAGCGCGACCACACGAGGGCAAAACGCATGTTAGTTGGGGCATGCAGCAGGTGGGCTGAAGAGCCTGCCGCCTCTGCGATGCCCACTAGTGAGCACTTTGAAATCCAATCCCCGCTGTTTTGCACAACCGCTTGTGCCTTTGCTTCATTTACTCACCGGGTTGGCGCCCTGGCTTTACGTGTCGCTGCCATGTGATTCTGTTCACAGTACTTGGTTGCTTAATTTATTGTAACACCGGCTTGGACGTTAGTGCAATGAGTGCAAGGGCTTAATTTTCAAGCAATGTACAAAGTGTCCTGCCATGAATTGGTTATCAGATGACTCTGTCTGCTGCAAAGGCTGCTGGCACAGATGCTCGCCCTGAGGGCAATCCCAGCATTTTGCGCGCCAGACCCTCCGCACAGCTGAATGCACGCGTCATTCCATGACCGGAGAAGCCAGCGCAAACAAATTGGCCTGCACGTGATGCCTGATTGACCTCCTCCCTCCCTCCCTCTCGCTCAGGCAGTGCCCCAACCAGGGGGAACCTGTGGGGGCATCAGACAGTGAATGTGAGCCTCAGCACTGATGATGAGTCCTTCAGAGCTACACACCTGCTGCACTTGCCCTGACAGGGCATCGCCTGGCTCCCAAAAGCAGTCCCCGGAAGGGCTGGCGCTGATTCAAGAAACCTACCTGTCCTTGGTGAACCCTAGGATGCCGCTCCACTCCATCTCGTAGTGCACAGCGTCACTGCAGCTGAACAGCTCTGGGAAGTGTGTCGGCAGGTAGTTGCGGATGCACTGCGACACCTCGGGGTCAAGGCTGCCATCATCAAACGTGCCTTCCTCCTTGTGGGGCAGCACGTCACGGAACCCGCCCAGCACCAGGCGCCCGTCAGCCCTAAGATACAGGGGAACAAGTGGCGCCCAAGCCAAAGGTTAGTGTTGTGGTCATGAGCGCTGGTGTTGCGATGCACAGAAGGATTTGTTGAGAGTAGGTGGACGTCGCTGGTCAATGTTCTGGCAGCACAATTGGCAGGCTGCTTGAAAACGGCTCCCTGCTATCACACTGCTTACACCCTAAGGTTAAGTTGTGGGTCTCATGTGTTGCGCCTTGTGAATTATGACATTATCTATTGATCCATACATCCTGGTTCTCTGTCCTACCTAGGTGACCAGTATACGTAGCCCTCTCGCGCGTATACTGAAGCGTCAAGCTTGATGCGCTGTCCGGCGCCGAGCGGCGACGTCACCACTACCTGCACGCAGGCAGCACAGCAGCCAGTGCTGTTTGTAGGAAATGCCAGGCCAGATGAAGACGATTGAACAGCTGTGCTTGTGCTGCAGCCTGGCGTTTGTGCAGCAGCAGCTGTATGCTCACCTGGTTGCGGACAGGCACCAGCCTGCCCTGAAGCTCTGGCAACAGGCTAGAGGCGTAGGCATTGGTGCAGTGCACCACAGCCCTGCAGTTGATGGCATCGCCACGGCTCGTGCGCACCCGCAGGTTAAGGGGTCGATCTATCCCTGCAGCACCAGGCACAGACTCTGCTGCAGGCGCCTGCTCAATCACCTGCACCTCAGCAGCCTCAACAAGCGTCAGCCGGCTTCCGGTTGGCATCGAGTTGGACAGCGGAAGCTTGTGCTTGGCAGCTTCCAGTGCCAGGCCGAGCGCCAGCCTGGCAGCCCATACCCTGCCAACCCTTGGCATGCGTATGGCGCCATGGTAGCCTCGGGAGCCAAGGCGCGTGTTGACCTCTGCAGCATCCCACACGTCCAGCTCGCTTCCAAAGCCAGCCTCGCGCATGAGGGCCAGGTCCTGCAGCTCCCGCCGAGCCTCATCCTGTGGCCAGGGTGTGAGCAGTGCGCAGGACTGCTCAAATATATGCAGCAGCAAAGGAAACAGGATGCCTGTAGGCTGCAGTACACGACCGACTGAAATGCACAAAAACAAAATTGCAGCGGCCCTTCCTGGACGGCACTCATACGTACTTCGCTGGCGAAGAGGATGAGGCCACCGTCTTCATACAAACTAAACTCAGTGAGCTCCTGCACAACAAATGTAGCAAATGCAGAAGTTCAACATGTGCCAATACCCGCTCAAGCTCTGGACCTCTCGTGCTGAGACAGCTGCTTCTAAATTGAGGTTCTGAGCCACCTCTGTCCCCAAGCTGCCGCATCCTTCAGCTTGCCAGAAAAGTGACTCTTGGGTGCTGAAACACAAGCATAGACAGGGGTGCTCACTTGCATGCCAGGGGTGTCCATGATGAAGCTTGTGATGTGCTTTGTGGCATCTTCTTCAAACTGCATAATGCTGGCAGCTGCTGCAGCGCCCTTGGTGGCCACCACAGTCTTGAATGACGCGTTCAAGCTGCGTCAGGGTGGCAAGGATTACGGAGTGCAGCAGAAACATGCAATCAGACCCATCATAGCTGGGCACTGTGTGTTTGTGTTGAGACAACGCTGATGCACTGGTTGTGCTGGCACCTCACCATGGCCACAGCAGCCCCCCATTGCGACCAGTAGCAGCGCCTGCCAAATGGCGTCCATCCACCAGGGTGACCGTGCACTCTGGGTCCAGCCTTGTGAGGTGGTAAGCAAGGCTTGCCCTGTGGCAGCAGCAAGGGTGTCAGCGCTCTTGGGTAGGGCACTGGTGTTGCCTGTCTGGTGCAGGGGTGATCAGGACGAGGGCTGGATGGCGCTGGCTTCAAGTTTGCGCCGTCCCGACTGACTGAGCTGGCGTCTCGTTGGCGTGACGAACGCGCTCGTGGCGCTGTGCACGCCGCATCAATCCTAGTTTCGGCCTCTCACCCTGCAATGCCCGCGCCCACGATGCAGACGTCTGATGATAAGCGCTTGCCGGGTGGGAGCACGGGCTGTCCCAGTAGCGCACCACCTCGACAATCCCCCTTGGCGTGCCAATAGCTGGTGGTAGGGGTCGGCGATAGCCGCGGTGTGGCAGCAGCCCTGTTGAGCGCAATGTTCGCCATGGCCGGTGTTGCAAAGAAGAACCCTAGACTTGGAGCAGTCCTAAGCTGCCCGTTGACGCTGGCAGCCAGCAGTCACGCGCGCAGGGCTTCCAGAAGATGCGCTTGCGTCTTTCTCCGTCGGGCCAATGCTGTGCCAGCACCTGATGCCAGGTACACAGGGGATGCGGGGCCCGCCAAACAGGCGAACAGCAAGGGAACGAGACGTGCGAGAAGCAGCTCGGACAAGGTCCAGCGCACTGCAAGGCGGTGTGTTCTTCAGGTATGAGCGCCCTGGTCAGTTATAAGCCCAGCTCCGAAGCCAGTGTACTAGCTAGTACAGGGCTTGAGCAATTGTTGAAAGTTGTCCGTTGAGGAAGCAATCGAATAATACACACAAGGCGGGCGAAGCCAAGTGCAACACCGAGAATCTACACCACATGCCCGCCGTCACTGCCGCCATCCATAAGGCAAGCACAAGCCTCAGGTCACCCCGCACCCCCGTCGTCACTGCTGTCTGCTTCCCGCTCATCCCTGTCGCTCTGCTCCTGCTCCTCCACTTGCACTCTTGACCTGCCTCTGCTGCGCCTGAAGCTGCCGCGTGTGCCTGTTGCCTGTCTCTTCTTGCTGCTGGCCTGCCGGGCTGCAGGTGCCGCCGTTGCATCCGAGGGCATCGCATCTGGAGCGCGCTCCTCAAACGAAGCTCCCACCGGCCGGATGTGCGACAAGTGCTGCATGACTGTGGCGCGCAGCTGTTGTCCGGGAGCCAAAGCCAAGCATCGCAGGCAGTGGTGGGCGTCAGGCAGATGCGCATGTGTGGGCTGACAATGGCCCCTGCCCTTGCATCAGCTGTCGTCATTCTTGCACATTGATCCCCTGCAACACTTGTCCACTTTCCTTGCCCTTCACTAAAGCATCCCTCCCTTGCCCCCCACCCTCTGCCCTCACCTTATCTAGGTGCTCACGCTTGTTCTTGTTCTCCATGCCCGGGATGGCGTTGATGTGGAGACTGTAGTCGGGCCCAAAGTATTCGTAGAACTCATTGGCCGGGAGGTTTTGTTGCATCTGCTCGTCAAACCCTGCAGGTTGGTAAGGTGCAATGTGCCAGGAGGGTGAGGCGTGGCAGGCGGATAACAAAGGCACAGCATTGCACAGGACAGGTGCCATGACCTGACAGAGCATATTGGATGAAGCTGCTCGACCATGTGAATACAAAGCACAACCAAATTTAAACGTTCTGCGCTGTTACTCCCCACCATTTTCCCAATTGCTTACCCAGCAGGGCGCCCGTTTCATACGCCCACAGGCGCGCCACATTCTTGATCTTATAACCGCCGCCGCCCAGGACGAGCATCGGCACACCAAAGGATGCCATGAACTTGTGGCAGGCTGCGTGCCCCTTGTTGGACAGGTTGAACACGCCAAGCTTGTCGCCTGCCAGGCTGTCCGCACCTGCAGTGGCGCACATTAGGAGAGGAAGCAGCTGAGACTTAGCTCGTTGTGGCTGGCTGTTAGGGCGCAAAGCACTTGTGGTGTGTTAGCTGAAAGGCAGTCGTTTTGTTATGTGGTGCGT